>CM035428.1:19881420-19934378 GCA_020310875.1 Ceratopteris richardii
GTTTTAAAACTAAAAATCAGGGATCGCAACTAAGTAATTATCTAAGTCCGATAAGAGGATGTTTGGACTATAGGATTGAGGTGTGTGTGTTTCATTATGCTTGTCTTGTCCATTATTGTTTCCTTGAATTTGTGTGTCTATTTGCAACATGATTTTGTTGGGAAGGGGGGAGCCTGACAAGGATTTACAGAGATGAATATGTTTGGAGAAAACTTACCTACCGGATTTCCAATTGCATATACTTTTTGCCCAACCAAGAGGTCTGAGGATGTTCCAACTGGAATGGGCCTGATCTTTTCCTCTGGTGCATCAATGTGCAGGACTGCAACATCCTTGTCCTCATCATAACCTACAACATCAGCTTCATACACAGACTGATCTCCTAAAGTAACTCTGAAAATTTTACATAAGCATGATAATGTCAATACATAACTTTGTCCAATGATTACGTAGCAGTTTCCTCAATCCAAAAAGAAAAGAACATCACTACCTGAGATCAGAAGCACCTCTAATAACATGATAATTTGTCACAACATGGCCTTTCTTGTCCCAAAGGAAACCAGAACCTGAACCTTGTGGCACTTCCATGACATCCAACGTGAAAGCATCACGCCTGCCAACACAGATCATTCAACATCTAAACAAAAGTTTATAAGAGGTTCTTTAATTATGCAGTCTTTCCAGCACTCAAAATCCCTCTGGTTATTCTTTTGTCTTTTCTATTCACAGACTAGTGTCCGCAGTTTTTAGTTCACATGAAAACCAGACTAATTAATAACTGAAATATATAGAACTTTAGGTCATCATATACAAGTCTAATAACCCCTAAGCACAGCATGCAACATGTAAAGAAAAGAATACGTGAACAAAACTACAATGCGAAAAATGTCAGTTCCAGACCTCTTCAGGGCTGAACAAATGAAAGAATCCAATTTGCAAACCAGGCAAAATCCCACATATCAAGTGTGCTTGATAAGTTCAAAATCAGGCTTCCAGAGGATATAACGCTGTAGTGCATTAGGGAAGTACACATCTTCCCAAATACTTGATTCATTTACCTGGAAAAAGATTAAGAAGAACTAGATACTGCTGAATCCACATCTGAAAATTATAAAGAAATAGATCACAGCAATGAAGCTCAGTGAACACCAGAAAAGTTGTGCACAGAGGCAGTCAATAAGAAGGTAGAGAGTTTTGGCTTGATGGATTTGCACTGACGAATGGAGCACAGATACAGTCAATATGGTGCAAAATAACCTTGTATGATACTGAAGGTAGTGCCTTGATGGATATATCTGCAACATTATGTTGAAACATAAACAATCATCTCTATGACATATTGATAATGTATTTCAATGTACTTGGTTGAAGGATAAGAAACTAGATTCTCTTGCAGCAACTGTACTCTAATCACTCATAAATAGGCATGCAGATCCGTCAATTGCAAGTAAAGATCAAAAAGGAACTTTCTGAGGCACATGGTCTATAGTTCTATAAAAAGTTGTTCAATGCTCAACTTCACATGAAGATATAGCCACAGCCCATCATTGATTCCTTCTACCTCATCTATGAAATCAAAGAGCTACCCAAAGTTCCCCACATAAAGCTCCTAATATCATAATCACTTGCCTCATTCAAATCCATAAACGTTCTAAGCTCATAATCACCCCCTCGGGAGCGGCAATTGCAGGATTATGTATATATCATGCTAGCCTACAAATCAGTGTAATGGATATCCAGTTTTATATTTCACAAATAAATCAGCAATCCAAATATCAAATTATATGAAGTCATATTCTTGAGAAAATCATCACAAATATTGTTTGATTTCACATTAGAATTTATTATTGTGGCATAAAGGCTTAAGACCTTTCAAACAAAATTACCTAGGAAATTCAAAACAATTGTGACATAATATCTCCATCATCTCTCTATGTGAACTGGATACTCAAATAGTGATGGAATGGTCCCTTACTAACATGGCAAAAAATCTTTGCTTCACATACAATGCTCTTGAAGTTTGTTTCGATCCATAAAGATCTCTTAAGCTTACAAACTGAATGCTCTTTATCAACAACCTTGAAACTTGGAAGTCAAGACACAAACATTTTCATGCAAGTCTCCCTTTGAAAAAGTTTTCTTAACATCAAATGGATATGTTTTTCACCAAAATGAGAAGCCATGCTAACAATGCTCTTGTAGAAAGGTCTCTAGGGCATCAATTATTTAAATTTATGTGCATACATTTTGACTTTTTTCCAATTGACCTCTTTCCGAGAGCTTTCCAAATATGTATATGTGTTATGTTTGGCCCAAAATTGATCAGTTGCAAACATTTTACTCATTTTCATGTCTCATAATTGCATAATCCCTTTCATATTCAAATTTTGCTTGAATGATCCTTAAAACCTGATTTTATCAAAACTTTGGCCCTCTTTCCAGCTTTTTAGTGAGGGCTTCCCTCTGTGAATGTTTTCTCCTTTCTGTATCCCCATTTAAAAACTTATGCAAAACTCTCTCTACTTTATTTCTCCTCCATGACCCAAAACATAGCACACCGTACTTCAACTGAGTGATGCATGATTGAGGCTATTCCCCTCTTTCAAGTAATCTGTAATCTTTTGGCTAAAGCTTTGCAACTAAGTTGGAGCAAATGAAATATATTTCAAGTTGAATGAAATTAGAGAAAACCCAAATTCATCTCCAAAAAGTGTAACTATAAGGTCATGAAAGTCAACCAAAGGCTCTATAACCATCAGCTCCATTATGCATAGTATTGAGCAAAGGTTATCACACACCCACTAACATCATTCGTGCCAATAGTGGGTATAGAAATAAGACTAAATACATGCTCACATGAACACACCCTCGAACACACTATGAGCATGAACTCAAGTAGCTCTAGGAATTAAGTTTCTATTGTGTCAAAAAGTGAAGGGATAATTCAACCATAGTGATGCTTGGTGCAAGATGCAAGCTAAAGATAGAAAATTTGAAACAAGTACACAATTCTCATGATATACACATTTACCAATTTGTAGCAACTCAAACAAAGCTTCCACAAGTGAAAGGCAATTGTTGCTCATTTAGGTATTCTGGCCATTTCTTACTGCAAAAAGAGATCCCTAAAAGCTATAATCTATCTCTCATGTGCCATTTGAAAATAGATTTCAGCAAAAAGCATGTAGTTATAGTTTCTTTTTCGCTTTCCACTCTCCTTTTTCAGCAAGGACTACATCATTGAAGAGAGATTTTTCTCTTGAATGTGAATACTATAGACATAGTTAGTAAGGTACGATCCGTACAATTAGTACGGTACTACGTACGTACCCTAAGATTTGGGGCTTCCTGTACGGTATTCGTACGTTCATAAGGTACGATTTTTTTTTTTTGCTAAAAATTATATATCTCATCTTTAACATGATAAAGATCATGTTTATGAATATAATGCATCAAAATAGATGTTAAAATTTTTATTTAGCTATATTTAATCATGTGGGATATCGCCGTCGTATCGGGGAATTGGATATCATGTATCTAGTATATACTATAGTCTATTATCATTCATGTATGAATCATGATGTAAGTTGTACTTACTACTTTGTAACGTCATTAAAAACAAAAACCATGCTATCAAATTTCATTCATTACAATTTACAATGATCATTCATCATTACAAAAACCATTCATTCAAATTTCATACATCATACATGACTCATCAATGATCAATCATCATAGTACATAAAATCAAACTTCAAGTCACATCAAACATGATCATCGTGATTCATGAATCATCACCAAGAAAACGTACATAAATGATAAATCATAAATAACAAAATGACAAGTCACAAATCCACAGTGGTAAATACTAAAAGCCAATGAAAAACATCATCAATCATGTAGTATGTATACATCTGTCATCAATCATCATAATGTCAATAAAGTGACAAGTCCAAAACTCTAATCAAAATGTCATATGGATCATGAATCATGATGAACAATGATCACTCATCATCTGCATCCTCCATCTCATCAATATCACTATCATCATAATCATCATTAAGAGAATCAGATGTTGTCATCTCATAAGTAGATGGCGGTGGAGTGGATGGATCACTGACAAGATTTCCCTCATCATCAAAACGAGGGGATAGCGGCATCTCTGGTAATGTCCTCCTCCCCTTCCTCCTCGTATATGTACTAGCTGATGCTCGACTAGTGCTAGCTCCATCCCCATGTGAAGTGGTCGATGCACGCCGAATAATCAAGCCCTTCCCACGACAACGGACTCCTCTGACCCTTCCTTTGCTGGTACCGTTTCTTGTTTGCCTAACATCTATAGAGCAAAGCTCTCTATATAGCTCGGTAAAAAGAAGCTCCTCATTATCTTGAGGCATATCATATGATGGAAGAGGAGTGTCTTTCACGGAAGGCCAAAATCTGTCCACATTCACCTAAATAAAAAAGAGATTAGAATCAAACCATGAATTACTTGTTTATACAAATCTGAAATTTATGTAAATTATTGCAAATCTGAAATTTATGCAAATTTATGCAAATCTGAAATTTATGCAAATTTATGCAAATTTACTTACTTGTTTTAGAGTCTCCATGTTAGGGATATTTTGCAACATCCTTAGATTGGTTCGACAATATATTAATTTCTCCATTTGTTGAGGACTAAGTCTATTCCTCACCTTTGTGTGGATGAGAGCAAAAGCACTCCAATTCCTCTCACATGCACCGAATGAGCAATCTTGAGATAACACCTTGAGAGCATATGTGCACAAAGTAGTGAATGAAAAACCAAAATTTTGCCACCCAAAAAGTGGTTTTACCATTGACTCTCTATCCCAACATGTAAGGGAAAGAAAAGCGGGATTTCCCCTCTCATCCATATAGCAATTTATTTGCTCCAACATCTCATTATGTAGATGTATGGGAACTACACGTGACATACATTGAAGCCGATCCGATAATAGCTCCACATCATCATATAATTGCGGGCTTTTGAATGTTGGATGCAATAAACCCGCAAACCCATGGATAGGTCGATGCATCCATGTCCATCTTCTCATTGTTATCTAATCATAAAAAAAGAAAGAGAGTTAAATTTTAAAAAGAAGAATGAAATAAAAATTAAAATAAAGTTTAAACTTTAAACATATTACATGCATGCTCATTGCGTCATGGTTTATGGCACATCATACATGCATGCATCATTGCATGCACATTGCAATTTGCACATAGATATTAAATATCAAATACAAATACATTTATGATGTGTGATATAATTGATAAATCATAAATCATAATTTGTCAAAGTGTCTTACCTCAAGTACTTCACCTCTTTGCTCCTCGGTGACAAGAGTGCATTCCCTTATCTCTTCCATAGCTCTTCTCATGATATGGATGAGAAGCCATAGAGTAGCATCCTCACAATCCGTCATGCGTAGAACTTTGTAGATAGGTGTGGTGACACTCAAAATAGCCTTCACACTATCCCAAAAGCTCTCATCCAAACATAGCCTTTGTATGCTTCTTGACTCCTCCAATGAGCTCTCATCCCAGCGCTCCAAAAGGTAGATACCACCGTTTGTCGTAGAGGCACTTTGACTTCAAGCAACCTTGAAAGAACAATCCACATGTATGCAAAACGTGTGGTGGCGGGCTTCTTTATTTCAAGCTTGCTATGCTCTCTAAACATAGTTAACACTTTCACTTTTTGTGTGAAAAATGTAACTATGCTCGAGGCTTGTAGTGTGCAAGCTTTTACCCATGATAGCTTACCAATATCCTCCATGAGCAAATCAAGACAATGAGTTGCACATGGAGTCCACACAATATGTGGATACTCACCCTCCAAAAGCTGTCCCATATGCCTACAATTGCTTGCATTATCGGTGACAACTTGCACTACATTCGATGAACCCACCTATGCATAAAATTCAAAAATTAATATCTAGAATTTTACATAAATGGTAAATCTCAAAATTTTAAAAACATATAAAAATAAAAATAAAATTTCCAACTTACCTCTTCGATGGCCTTCTTGATATGTCGATAGATGAACACTCCGGTTGTCTTCTTTCCTTTCTTTCCAACCTCAACGGCAAGTAGGAAGAAAGTACCAATAGGGCATGACACAAGAATATTAATTATCCCTCTATTTTTTCTATCTCTCCATCCATCGGAGAGGATAGTGCATCCATACCTAGACCATTTCTCATGCATAGGGGCAAGTGAGAGATCTATCCTCTTCTTCTCCTCATTAATTTTGGTTGTCAGCATATCGGAGTAGCTAGGACCGCTCCATCCTTGACATGGACCCACTTCACTAATTGCTTTCACCATAGTCTTCCATTGGTTTGAATTAAGAAGATTAAATGAGAGATTTTCCATAATTACCGTTCTTGCAATCTCTATGTCGGCTATCTTTTGTTTCTCCTTGATCCATGTGAGAGATGACCTTACATGCTCGGGAGCTTGCCCTAATCCGCTTTGCCTCACATGTGATTGTGAATCTCTTTGTGTAGGTGCTTGTGATGATGAACCAATATTTGAGTCTTGAAAATGTGACTCTCCTTCATGTGAAGAGGTAGAGGCCGATGCACGAGAAGGGTGGCTTGCATATCCTCTTACCGATGTAGGTAATGTGCTAGGAGAGCCCAACATTTTTTGCCTAATTTCGGATGCAATATGGTCAGGGATCTCCTTGCATGCCGCTACTTTCCCTCCAAGCTTGCTTAGGTGTTGAAGTAGCCTTGTAGCCCCACTTGTGTATCGCTTGCCACAATATTTGCAAGTCCAATGATGAGAGTTTGACTTCTTCGTATCTTTCTCCACACCAACACAATGGAGATCAAATGCCTCATGCTTGTCTCTCACCATTTTGCTTAGAAAGGGCTGGGCTGACCTCCAAGAGGAGAGAACACTTCAAAGTTCAAAGTTCTAGAGCACTTCAAGAGCAGCACTTAGAGAGCACTTGCGGACGGTCGACAGAGAACAAGTATAGCCCAAATGAGCCGTTCGCGGCGTTAGAAACCGAAAAGCCTGGATCGCATTTTTTTTTCGTACGGATACGTACAGGAACCTACGGAATTTCAGATACGTACGGATGTGTTCGTACGCGTACGAATACTAACTATGACTATAGAAAGCAGCAAAAATTTGTGTTTTTTGAATATAAGTGATGATGTGGAGGTTTTGAACAACGCAAAATTTGGGACTTTTGTGCTATTTTGTGGTTCATATATTTTCCCTATGATCTGTATACTGAATTGCACAAAATTTGCATGTGGTGTTGCACTATAAAGGAGTAAGCATGCAAGCATATGTGATGGAGATTTTCTTTTTTGTTGGGGGGGGGGGGTCTTAATATGAAAACCATCACATGCATACTATACAAATGTTCTCGAAGAAGTCCTAGATTTGTCTTAAAAATGTAGGCACCCAATTTATGCTAAATTTTGGGGAACGTCTTGCTACAGCTTAGTACAATCTAATTCTACTTCGAGCTTAGGGGAATGTTTGCACTCTTAGAGAGATTGAAGATTCATTTGATGTCGGGATGGAATTGACTTTGACTTATGGAAGGTGAACATGCAAGGATTTTTGAATTTGATTTTGCATTACAAAGGGATAAGACTATTATGAGAAATCTAGTACATGTACAGATGGTGTTAGAGAAATGCTAATTTTGCCTTAAAAATTCAGGCACCCAAATTATGTACCCGTAGGAGGTGAGACTCTATCCGTAGACTTTAAGCACCAAAAGCTTTATACATATAAATCCAACATATTTGTTATCTCCCTTCACCAATGAGCCAACAAGTAACATACAATCTAACGCAAGGGATCTAAAGGGAGAATTGTTGATATATTTAGGTAGTGATGTGTGTGAACACACTAGGACCGCCGGGGCACTTTTTTCCCTCTTTAGGAGGTTTTTTTCCCCCGGCTTGTATATACGCCTATTGTTGGAATTTGGGACCCCAGGATCGTTCCAATACTAAAACCTCTTGAGCATACACAACTTAATTGACAAGATGATAAGTGAGATAGAGAAAGAAAGAGATCTTGAGACAAGGATAGGGAACGTAAGCTGGATGCTTACTTCACTAAAGATAATAGATGTCCAAATTACAACATGGGAGTACTACTCAACCATATAAAGTGGTGCACTCACTAATGGAAGAATAAGAAGATGATGATACAAAATTTAGATTATGTCGAAATAATCTAAGTGTGTGTGAAGAGAATGAAGCAACGACGCTAACAAAATAGTGTAACGTAATTGTAAATCAACCACAAGGTTAACTCACAAAAGATAGTTACCACCACCTCGTAGAAGACTTCCTGCTGCAATGAGAGTAGCCTCTCCTTCACCACAACTTCACCTCCTTCAAGAGTGTGAGAACACTCTGTCTTCAAGAAGATCTCCAAGCTCTAGATCTTTGAGTGAGTGATTATACAAGGAGCCAAGGCCTTGTTTATATAGTTTGTGAGTATCCATGAAAAGCTAAAATAAATCTTAAAGCTACGATCGTAATTGATCGCTACCGAAAAAGAAATCCGCAGCCCGTCCGTGTGCGTTTCCTAAAAGCTAAGTTTGATGACTAACAAAAAAAACTTTCGCTGCTGTTGCGTACGGGATTCGAACCCTGGTGGATGGAGAACGATTTTAGTGCTTTTCAGCTAGACCAAGTGTACCCGTCGGCTTCTCTTGTTCTTCATCTACAAACAAAAATGTATATGCGTGATGCGGCCGTCGATTCCTTGAGGGATATAGAATAAGCTTTTTATGAAGCTGTTTGTTGGACCAATAAGGACATTGACTTCCAACACCTATTGCCCTAATGGGCTACTTATCTTTGTACATTCTCTAGTAATACATTCAGTATTGTGTGTTGTGCTCCAAGCTTCTTCTTCTTCCTTGTGTTGTTCGCGTGCTTCCGCAGACTTCTAACTCCAACAATTGGTATCAGAGAAAGTCGTCGCTTCATCTAGGGCGCCCTCGACACTCCTCCGTTTGCAATTTCAGAATCGCACGAATTTTGGTGAGCATACTCAGCATGTTTTTGAGATCAAAACAGCTTCACTTTGTGTGCCGAAATCGCGATCTGAGCTCGTTTCGGCCTCCGAACGCACTATCGAAACACTTCTGCAAGCTATTTCGTCTTTTTGTGCCAAAGCTATATACAAGTTTCTGTTCGCCAATATAAGCGTCTCAAAGTCTTCCACAGGTCTAGCGGAATTCGTGTGGGCAATTCTATTCAACTTTTTGAGCTACAGTCAATTTTCTGCATCAAGGTATTTTAGTCGCCAACCATGGCTGAAAGCAGTGATGTATTCCGTATGTTGGTTATTGAGGATAAGTTGGATGGTACCAACTACCCGTTATGGGCTTATATGATGCGACATGTGTTGGTTGCAAAAGGACTGTGGAGCATTGTGCAGGGTGTCGAAAAACATCCTATCACACCTGCAATTGTTACAACTGCAGGTACTGAAGCCGATGCAGAAGGTGTCGAAGATTGTGATATTCTGCATATTCCTGTTCGTGCTACGGTTTCTGTTTCACCTACTGCAGAGCAGATTCGTTGGGATGGCAGAGATGCCCAGGCACATGCATTGATAGCTTTGTCTATCAAACGTGCCATTATTCCTCACGTTCGCTCTTGCAGAACAGCTAAAGATGCTTGGGATACACTTACCACATTGTACCAAGCTAGGAATGAGGCTCGTGATGCTTACCTCCGAAAACAGTTGGAGAGTGAGCACATGAATGAAGGTGATTCTATGGACAGTTTCCTAACGAAGATCAAAGACTTGAAGGAACAGTTGATTTCTGCTGATGAGGTTATACCAGATCGCTCACTTGTGCAGACCGTTCTGAATGGTCTTCCTGATTCATATCAGAGTTTTGCTTCTACTCTTCGGTTGATGATGAAAGGCAATCCAAATGCCTTATCATTTGAGGAGTTAGTCTCTCTTCTATTGCAGGAAGATCAATCCAGGCAGAACAGGTCCATTATGCGAGTTGCAGATCAAGCTTTCCTGGCTAGTCAGAAGGGCAAAGGAAAATGGAGCTCTTCAACTAGTAAGCAGAAATCTGCTAATGCTGCACATTCGAAGAAGGAAGATAAAGATGAGAAGAAATCAGAAAAGAAGAAATTATTTTGTAAGTACTGTAAAGGGAATGATCGTATCATAAAGAACTGTCCAAAACTGGCTTCTAAAGAGGCAAAGAAGAAAGAGGCTTGAATGGTTTTTACAGAGGCCTCTATACCGAAAACAAAGTCTGTTAATCTTGTGCAGGAAGAAGAATGGGCGTTTACTACTATCTGCAGTTTTGACCCATCTTCTCATGAGCAGTGCATGTCTGCAGTAGACTCAGATGTTTTGTATTTTGACAGTGGTGCGACCAAACATATTACATCGCAGTGCAGTTTCTTCTCTTCACTCCAGCCTGCCCCTACAGGGAATACTGTTACATGCGCCAACAACTCCTCTTATCCTGTTATGGGAGTTGGTAAGATCATTTTGACTACTACTGATGGTAGTTCCTTCACTTTGTCAGATGCTTTATTTGTGCCTGGAATCAAGAAGAACCTGTTATCAGTTTCTGCATTAGCCAAGAATGGCTTAGTTGTGAAATTTGTTGATGACAGGTGTACAGTTCATGATCTGTCAAATGGCGATGTGATTATTGTTTCTGGCATTTTATGTTGTGGGCTGTATAAGCTCATAGACTATGAAAGATCTATAAATGATTTTGCATGTGTAGTAAATGATTCTCAGGCTATGTCAGATGCAAAGCTTTGGCATTCACTCTTTGGTCATCTGAATTTTGCTAGTTTGCTACGCCTGCAGAAATCTGAAATGGTGTCCTCTTTGCCAAAACTTGAGGCACCTTGGAAAACATGTTTGTGAAGGCTGTACTTTGGGCAAAATGCAGCGTTCGTCATTTCCAAAAGATGGTTCAGTTCGGGCTACTCAGAAATTGCAGCTTGTACATAGTGATGTCTGTGGTCCTATGCAGAAACCTTCTTTTGGGAATTATCTTTACTTCGTGACCTTCATCGATGATATTTCCAGGCATGCATTGGTATATCCATTGAAGGCAAAGTCCGAAGTGTTCATGTGCTTCAAGCAGTTTTTGGTTTTGGCTGAAAATCTGTCAGCATGTAAAATGGGCACCCTCCGTTCTAATCGAGGGGGGGAATATATGTCTTCCGATTTTAATGCATTTCTGGCTGAACGTGGGATAAAACACCAATGTACATTGCCGTATACACCTCAACAGAATGGAGTTGCTGAACGAAAGAAAAGGTATATATATATATATATATATATATATATATATATATATATATATATATATATATATATATATATATATATATATAACAAAGTCACATGGGGACAGGGACGGGGACGGGTCCCGGGAATGGTAGTTTCCCCGGGACGGGGACGGAGCTTAGGGTGTCCCGGGGACGCGTCCCCGGGACGGCACTAAAAAAGTGTTGATTATTAAAAAATAATCAAATGAAAGTTATTTACAATGAATGTCTGAACACATGAGATGACCAATAACAACAAAACCTTAGAGAAAAGGTGGTTCTTTAAGTAGAAACATATACAAAGCATGTTTAACATTTAGAGTTGACTCCAAAAGGGATAAGTGACAAGTCGTATGTATTTCATTATGTCAAAAACAAGATTATAATTTATAAATCATCATCATCATATGAAAATTCCATATACATGAAAAGAACTAAAGTCTAAGGTTGAAGAGTCAATCATCATCTAACATACATGATATGGAATAATCATGAGAACAAAAAGATTTTACATCATACCCTCGATCGACAAAGTGACTACATATGCCTTGAACATAAATGTCCAGACTCCAACATAAATGTAATGAATGTAGAGAATCCAAGTGGGGAGTGACGAGTTTCATTTTTTGCAACACAATCAATGGCTTCTTCTTCTTCATGTTCTTTATTTGCCGCTTGATTTAACCCCTATGCAACCTTCCATTCTTTGAGAAGATCTCCCTTCATGCAATGGACCCTTGCTCAAGCCTTCAAAGTTCACACACATGAAATGCTTCAGCCTTGCTATGAAGCCTCTAAGTGAACATGTGGCTGGATGAGCTCAAATGAGGCCTATCTATGCTTGTTCGTAAGGCCGAAACAACCTTCTAGATGTCTTAAAAGAAGGCACAAATAGATAGGTAAGCAAAATGGCAAATGGACCTCAATTCTAGCTCCTGAAAAATCTCAATCCAAACATCAAGATCTGCTAACCCGTCCCGAACAGCTTCCATCACATGAAAACGTCCCGGGGACGCGTCCCAGGGACGGAAGGCTGTTACAGACTTGCATGGGGGGACGGATGGCGTCCCGCCTCCAACCAAGTCGGGGACGGCGTCCCGGCGTCCCTAGGGCCCGGGGACGCGTCCTCGTGTGACATTGATATATAATGATTTTTTTTTAAGTATTTTATCAAAAAACACGGCAATAAAAACAAATACATTAAGAACACATTCCCATACCTTTTTGACAAGATGATGGACCAATTCATTATACAAATGGAGATCAAAGTTTGAAGGTTGTTAGTCTTTTGGAATACATCAAAGCTCAAGACACTGACTTCAGAAACAAAAGTATCTACATGAAATTCAAATTACATGTACAAGTCCCACGATCTTTGAAACAGACATTTCATATTTTCGTTTTATCTTTGGACTTTGCAAAAGAAGACTACCAATTCGAGTAACTTTGAAGTACTAACTAGTTTAGAGGTTTATACCCTCATCGAACATTTGCCAAAAAGAGGAGATTGGAAAGATTGACAACATCTTTTTAAGCTACTTATAATTCCTATGTCCCAAATGCCAATCAATTAGTATTTAAGAGAGGAATTATAAGGAAATTGTCATTTGGTAAATTCTAAATGTATATTTTAGTTTAGGACATTCAAATCTTTGTACATATCATTGACATTCATTATTCATTTGTTCATTAGGTCAATGTTAGATTCAGGTCAAAAATGGTCAAAGAAACGATCAAAAATGACATTAAGGGCTTTTAGAAATGAATCATATATTCATAAAGTACTAAATTTTTCTTATTTCTTGAGTTCGAGATGGCCCCACAAGAGGTTATCCCACTTAAAAAGTAGAATCTATCGGCTTGCTTCATCTTTCGAAGAAGACTTATATGTGACCTTCAAGCACAAGGACAGTGGTCTACTAATCCTTGAGAACTAGTGCGTTGAGATACCCAATGTCCAAGCCACGACATTGGAGTATGAAGGACTTTGAGCAAAGCTAAGCACCTCTCAACTCCTAAACTGCCCACCCAATGTGTTCCCGAAAAGAGAACTCCATACCCCATAATGGAGCGTTGGTTCATAGGAGGAGTCCGCACCCAGTTCAGAGTTTCCCACCTCCTCATCATCTCCTCACTAGTAGTAGGTGAAGCTATACCTATAACCACTAGGCACCAAAGCTCAAAAACATACATCCCTCCGTAATCGTCAATTCCCTTAACCTCAAAGGGAACACAAATACCAAACGGGATCGGATGGGAGAATGACATCCTTTCCTCAAAAGAGAATCCATCAAGGGCATTAATCCCCAAACACAGCTATCATATACTTAGGTATAGCTTCACCTAGGAAGGAAGTAACCAAGATAACCTTAGCTACCCCCCCTAAAGTGAAGACTAGGTTTAACTCGATGGGTCAAACGAACTCCGCGATCCTCCCCTCCAAGGAGGATGTGGGTCATGTCCACAGGAACACGAGGCCAAAAGCCAACTTTTGGATTAAAGAGTTGATAAGGGGATCTAGCAACTTCCTCCTAAGTGCTACCACAGCCATGGAATCACCATCAAATGCAATAGCAACCCGGACCTTTCACCCTAAGCACAAAGGGGACACCTTCTTTTCCTTTTCCCTTCTATCTTCTCTTCCATGTACAACCCTCCTATTCGAGCTAACCTCAGCATGCACTCAGAAATTGGACGAAGCATATAACGATATGAGCTTCTATGCAAGTATCTCCATGACTCCATCAAATTATAATTCATATAGGGGCCCAACGAGATAGAGTAATTCGCCTTTTCCCACTTAGATAAGACGTGGTATCTAATCGTTCCCATCCTTGCCTCCGGAACATAAATTTCCTTCCACAACTTGGTTCGAGAAATCCACTTCTACTTCTAGAATCGAGACCCCATAGGTTTCCGCAGAAGATCCCCAAGCCAAGTCTAGCTATCCCAATACTTCCCAAAGAGGCGCCCATGCATCCCTCCAAAATAGCCGCTAACGATGGAATATGGAACTCCTTGTGCATCAAGGCCGCGACAGCAAGAGTTTAACATGCACCTTTCCCATAGATCATCCGCATCCCGATTGCGACGAGCTATTCAAGGGATCCAAACAAGTTCTTCCCATGGCCCCCATCAACTCCGCACCAAAGGTAATCACGGGGTATAGGAGACTCTTCGACAGAGTCTGCTCTTCAACGGAGCCAACCACATCCATGGAAAAGAACGATTACATAACAAGTGTTGGCAAGCATAAAGGCTCTTCCTTCCCTTCTCTCCCTGACTTTTATTGATTGTTTCAATAGAGAACTTAGACTCTACCTCCATACCCAACTATGTATACTTCTCTCCTACGGGAATCCGCTTTCCATTCAATAGCAAGCCCGTAGTTAGCTCGCCCTCCTTGCCAAAAGACACCATGGCCATATGTTTATCTACCCCATAATTGAGCCCACTCACTAATCATATCCAGAGATTTCTAGAGCTGAGTTGGGTTATCTGAACATACCACCAAGTCATCTACAAATAGTAAACCTTTAAGTCGACCGATACCGGGTACATCGAGCCCCCAAGATCACCCCCATGATCTAACAAATCGCTAGTATAAAACATTGAATAGCATGGGATATCCGACGCATGCTTGGAATATGCCTCGGAACACCGGGACAGACCCGCTTAAGTGATGTCCCTCCACACCAACCCGGACCTTTGAAGACTCATACAAAGCATGGAAAAATTTCAGCACTCAATCCGTTAGGCAGTCGCTTCAAGTTTAAGGAATAACGCTGGATGCGACAGTGCCATATGCCTTTTTGAAGTCAATATACTCTACGTATGTAGCCAGTTTATGTGCAACCCTTTGTAGCACTAATTCTTGCATGCATACGAATTGCCCCATGCACTCATGATGTGCACGAAATCTAGCCTCACCTCAATTGAAAAAATTATGAGCCTCAAGAGCCTCTACAAGCCTCTTCATTAGCATAGAGACCACAATTTTAAGAGCAACAGAGATCAGGGAAATCCCTCGATAATTGTCAACATACATTAAGTCCTCCTTGGGAATGGAAACTACAACCACGGTTGCCACCGACTTTGGGATGACCCCTTTCTCGAACAAGTTTTCCATCAAATTAAGAAAGGTCTCGCCAAGCGGTGTGCTAGGACAAGAAGAGTAAGACTAACAAACCTTATCACAAAGGAGAATCTTAAAGAATTTTGGAGTTAGCCCATCTCCACCCGCGGCTCAATACCTTTTAAGTTTCTGAGAGGTCAAGCGGACTTCAAACCACTACATTGGTTGGTTCACTCTGGTAACACTCGGCCAGACCCCAATGGGATGTCTATTTCACACATTTGCATTATGGCTCCTCTCGTCAAGTCAGCAAAGATACCCTCATAATGCTCCTTCCAAATACTAAGTTGTTCAGCGGGATCCACCACAAGTTCCCCACATTTATTCCTAAAGTACTAAAGAGAGCTACCCAAGCATATATAATGCACTACCTAAACTCCAAAAAAACGAGAGATTGGACCAGTTAAGAGATTTTCACATATTTGAAAAGAACTAAGAATTATGCTATGGTTTTACAAAGTCTCGACATTTAAAGGATTTGCAAATTGTAATAGGGCGGGTGAGAGAGAGAGAGAGAAGAAAATCTATTAGTGGCTATTGTTTCTTTATTGTAGAATGTCTTATTTCTTTGCATTCTAAGAAACAACCAAAAGTGGCTATATCTTCAAGTGTAGCAAAGTATAGGGTTGTTGTCTTTATAGCCACAATTAGAAGCTATATGGTTGCAGAAAATTTTAAGTTATCTTGATGATTATATTCATCCTCTTATGGAGATATATTCCGATAATCAAAGTGCTATTGCTATGTGCATCATGCAATGACTAAACATAAGTTACAAGATCTATGGAACAAAAGCTTTGTACATTGAATACATCTTTCGACTTCAATATGCAAAAGAAGACTTGTACTTCAAATTATTTTGAAGTATCTTCCCATGAAAAGATATATTTCACATTGCAAGTTTGCAAGAAATAGAAGACTAAAAAGATATTTAAAATCCTGGTTGTGCAAGATGCATCCTATCGTGGCCACTTCTAGTTGTAAGGTTGAGTATAGGGATTTGAGAAGCTTTCACAATTACTACTTTGTGTGGCTCAGATCCCTTGTGGATGACTTGGGTCTAGGTCAAACTTCTATCACAACCATATTTATTGACCCATTTGAAAAGGAATGCTTCATGAGTTGAATTCTTGCTTGGATCACAAATTATAAACCTCTCTTTGTGATAGAAAACAAGGTTTTGGAGTCCACTTTATAAGAAAAGTGAGAAAGATAGAATGTTTGATCATGTCAATTATAACATTAAAAGATATTGCCATGCATCACTGGCATGTTAAGCATAGGTAGGATATTTCTATCAAGTTTCAATAGTCCAAGCATTGGGATTGATTGCTAAATGGGTTTTATTCACAATTCACCAAAGGTTTGTTTGGGTAAGAACATTTCAACCATTCTTAGGAAGTGAGATCATAATTTTCATATTGTAAGATGTAATGGCTAGACTCAGATTCAGCCTTTGGTGCAGTGGAAGGTTGCCGCATACAATACTTTCTTCTTGCGAATTAGGGATCATATGAGTATCCATTGTAAGATGCAATGGCTAGACTTGGATTCAGCCTTTGGTGCATCGAAAGGTTGTTGCATACAATGCTTCCTTCTTGCAAATTAGGTATCATATGAGTATTCTATCGTGTCCTTGTAATTTTTTTAATTAAATACATTCGAGTGGCCTCTACATTAATCAATTTCAAGAGATTTAGGAGAAGTAACTTAGATTATCTCCTCTAATGCATGCTTCTCTTGAGGGGTTCCATTTTCGGAAATAATATCTGACATATTCCAATCCTCAATCGAAGTATTTAATGAAGGCATAAGTTCAAGCTTCCTCATAAGATATGGTTCCCTTGACTAAGGTCTTTTCCTTTAGTGCTCATAGAAGAGGAATAGGAATTAACTTCTCTACCCACGAAGACCTCAGAAGTATCTTCCAATTCTTAACACTTAATCCACGAAAACCTCACAAATGGCTTCCAATTCTATTGCCTGTTGAATACGCTCTTCTAGGATCATAAATCCTTAGATTAATAATGACTAATCCTTCTAGGAAGAGTGAACAAGATCAAGAAACCGAAAAAGATAAAATACCAAATGGAAGGATAGGTCACGCTTCTAGGAAGAGTGAGCAAGATCAAGAGACCGAAAAAGATAAAATATGAAATAGAAGGTCACGGATGAATCGGCTGGAGACTTCAGTTTTACCTGACAGCAAGGTTTGTGATGTAAACAACAGAAGGAGTGTTCTCCCTGAACAGCTGGACTGTTGCGAGTTCATCACTCTGAAGCCTTCGAGCAGTGGGTACGACAAATGCATGTGCGTTCAACCCTGATCCCAAAATCGCCAAAGCCAATGCCAGGGAAGTAGCAGCATCGAGAAACTTCTTTGACGACCTTATGAGATTGCACGGGGCCATAACAGCCCCATTTAGCGTGTCTACAAAACAGGAAAGTCCTCTGAAGAACCCGAGAAATCTACGGACAAGGGGCAGAGAGCTTTTGAACGTTTCAGATACTTGCTCTGGCACTGTGCGAATGATATGCCTTCTGAGAGGAAAGGGTTCGCCAGTAGGTTGGAAGAACGCATTGACAGCCTTGACGTCTTCTGTCAACGGGGGTCCTTCCGCAGAGCTTCGGACTCCGCAGAATACCCGAGTGCATAAAGATGTGTAGCGGATATGCTGAGCTGCTTGGCGCAGCACCTTGCCGTGTCTGTAGAGAAGTCCTTCGTAACGTCGATGCCGATAGGGGTTGTTGAGTCTGTAACAGGGACAAGTTGGACTCCTTGTATTCAACAACTCCATGACAGCGTGATAGTAGAAGACTGCACCGGGATGGACTAGCGGATGAGGAGTCGAGGACTATCTACTGTTCCAGTGCTTCATCGTCGATAATCTCGGTAGTCCCACTATCACCGAGCGCCATGCTCTTCGTTGACAAAAGAAAAACAATAACGTCCATAAAGTTTTTGACAAGGTGGAATGCGAAGTTGAAATGTGACACGTTCTTAAGATGGAGGCCCTTTTAGATAGAAGTTGAAATGCATTAAGGAGCTTTGGATTGAAGGCAGAAGGTTCAAGTTTTTTCTTTAGAAAGCAAGTTCGGCCGAAGTTTTAATCTTGTTGTTTGAATCGATTGAAAGAACAATTGTATATGTGAATGGGCATAGTATTCATGAACCTTCCATATCTCATGAAGAAAGGTTAGATCCCTCAAAGATGACACTCTTGAAAAGGACTGCTAGAAGATAAGTGATTTGATAACTGATTTTTTTTACACTCGCCTAGGATCCATATTTGTCTTCTCATAGGGAGGGGTTGAACCCTCGCCCCCAACACAAGAGGCGAAAGGCCCAACGAGACAGCCTAACGCACATGGACAATTTCATCCATTTGAGAGCTTTGGATTGCATGTAGAAGGTTCAAGTTTTATTCATTGGTTTTGCTTGAACTTTTAGTGTCGAGGTAAGGACAGTCTCTCGAGAGTGTCTATTTTTTCTTTCAAAATTTTCAGCCTAAAGAGAGAGGTCAATTTATGTTATGTTATGGCTACATAACAAAAGATACAACTAACTTATTAAAAGAAATTGAAATAATAACATCCTCTTGATAATATCGCTTGATAAGTAGATCAAATCCACATCTAAGTCTTGGAAGACATGAGAAAGATAGTGGTAAAGAACCCCAAGGCTACTCACAAGGCTTTTTCATTATCTTGAGCTTTGATGTTAACCATCAGTATATAGGAGTTAAATCTATAGAAATTCTTACTAATGAGTTAGAAAATGAGTAGGGGCTTAAAGAGTTAGAACACATGACCATGTTCATAATTTTGACCCATGCTAAAGGGCTCTAGCACAAAACTAAAGGGAAGGCCTATTAAGCTTGACATGGAGGTTTATTTCTATAAACGCTCATCTCTACTCTAGTGGCACATGTAAGTCTTTCTCAAGGTCAAATGAGAAGCTACGTTGCTTTTGAAAATCTAAAAGCAATTGAGCATCCTCGACATGGTTTGAATTATATATAAAATATTAGGTTGGTGAATGGTCAAGAGCTTTCTCATGCTTATTGAGATATCAAGCTCAACATGGGATGATCGAGAATGACACATACCACTTTTCATTTCTCTGGCATGTATAATGCTTACGCTAATATATATGAGGGATACTTTTAGTGAGCTTTATCAGATTTATCTACCAAGAGTTGTGGCACATTTGGTTCTTGCCAACTCACTCATTTGGGGACATTAGGGTTTTCTCTATGTAGTACTTTTTATATATTGTATTGGTTATAATGTTCTATTAGGTCATTCTTGAAGTGGTGCAATCGTGATGCACCATGATGGATTCCCTTTCATGTGAGCTTCATGACGATACCCTCATGGCACAAAACCAACCTCCAGATGCCGCACACAGTACTCTGTACAAGACTTACAAAATACACAGAAATCACACAGCACACACAAAGCACGAACATAGATTTCCTTGGTTTTACAAGTGCAATGGAAATTTTAGCCTATGGTTGACCAAGCCACTATTTGTTTTATTATAGAATATATACAAAAGTGTCCAATAGCCATTTGGCCTTTCACATAGACACTAATGGTAATAATCTCCTGCTAAATCCAATATGGCCAAAATGATTAGGGGAGAAAAATAAAGAATGATAAAAAATACTTGAGTGTAAGTATAAAAACTATACCTCCCACCTGATGGACATGTTACATGGTATACAAGCAATTGTGCAAGATCAAGAATCAACTAACCCCCATCAAGTGACAATAGTGTCAAATTTTATCATGTGGTAGAGCTTTAGTTAAAGCATCCACAACATTATCTCGAGTATGAACCTTCACAAGAGAATTGCACTCAATGGCTAAGTAGTCTCTAATGAAGTGATACCTCACCTCAATGTGCTTGGTCTTTGCATGATAGACTAGATTCTTAGCCAAAGCAATGGCATTCCGACTATCACTAAGCAAACAAAGTACATGTTGAGGTAGACCCATATCACAAGCAAGACGAGAAAGCCACAATGCTTCCTTGCATGCCTCACTTGCTGCAACATACTCTGCTTATGTAGTGGAAACAGTTGTACATTCCTGAAGACAAGATCTCCAAGAGATAGAACCTCCACCAAAGGGAAAAACATACCCTCATGTGGACCTCCACTTGTCTACAAAACTAGCATAATCATAAGTTGTGTAACCAATAATGGATGTCTTTCCTCTACCCAAGCATAGAAACTTGTCCTTAGTGCCACTCAGATATCTCAAACTCATCTTGATCACTTCCCAATGCTTCTTGCTATGATTAGACATATATCTGCTTATAATTCCACTAACAATGCAATATCTGATCTCGTAACTACCATAGCATACATGAGACTACCAACAATAGATGGATAGGGATCATCTAATTTGGAGTAATCATCCTTGCTCAAATCCTTTGGCCCATCTGATTTGGAATAATCATCCTTGCTCAATTTCACATATATAAGTAGGTGTACTCAATGACTTGCCACCTTGCATACTGAACATGTGAAGTACTTTGGATACATACTCACCTTAAGAAAAGTATATGCATCTTTTACTCCTATCACGAGTAATGTGATTGCCAAGAATATGTTTGGCATCCCCCCAATCCTTCATATCAAATGTCTCGCTCAATTTCCTTTTGAGCAATCACAGGTCACTAAAGGATTTCACAGCAATCAACATATCATCCACATAAAGTATCAAGCATATCATACTGCTATCTAAGCATCTCTTTGTGTAGAGACAGTGATCCTTATTACTTTGAGAATATCCTTGAGATTTTATAGAAGCATTAAACTTTGGCACCATTATCTACGGGATTGTTTAAGTCCATATAAGCTATTCTCTAGCTTACAAACTAGGATTTTCACATCCATTGGGACTAGCTTTAAGTCCTCCATTGCAATGAATACAAGCAACATGCATAGTGTAATCGTCTTGACTATTGGAGAGAATATTTCCTCAAAATTAACACCATGTTGTTGTGTAAAACCCTTTGCAACAAGTCGTGAGTTAGACTTTGAAAAAGCCCTATCAAATGTGAATTTCAGCTTATATACCCATTTACATGCTAAAGCTTTTTTACCCTTTGGCAAAGGTACAAAATCCCAAGTATCATTCTTGTGAATAGAATACAATTCACTCTTCATGGAACGCTCCTATTTGACATGATCCTCTGTATGCATAGCCTCTTTGTAGCAAGAAGGTTCACCAACATCTGTTAGCATAACAAAGTCCAAACTTGGAACATATCTATGCAAGAGACATGTAGAACATATCAACGGTTGCTGAACAGAAACATTTGCAGACTGATTTGATTGGACATTCTCTTGAACATTTGTATGTGTATCATTTTTATGCATGCTAAATGGAGGACTCGTATCCTTGAACACCACTCTTCTCATCTCAACCTCCTTAATGGATTTTTTATGCAACTTAGACTGATTGAAAATGACATCACTAATTTTGATCAGTAAGTATGCTTCAGGATCCCATAAGCAATGTCCAAATTGGACTTCTTGAACATATCTAAGAAAAATGCATTTCTTTGACTTATGGTCCAATTTTTTTCTAAGATTCTTGGGTATATGAACATACGCTTCACGCCCAAAAACTCAAAGATGATCATAATATGGTGGTTTCCATATCCATAACTTTTGTGTCACTTTCAAAACTTCGACAGTACTAGTTAATCACATGAACGAAAACAATAGCTTTTACCCAAAAGCCTTGTGAAACTTTTGCATGACGGAGCATAGAAACTATTCTATTATGAATAGTTTTATTCATCATTTTAGCTACACCATTTTATAACCAAGTATAAGGAGCTATAAAATCTCTATGAATTCCTCTAGATATATAAAAGAGATTGAAATCATGTGACGTATAGTTAGCCCCATTATTTGAATGTAAATACTTGATCTTAGTTCCTTCTTTAGTCTTGACTAAAGCAAGCCATTTTCTAAAAGTAGGAAATACCTCATCCTTCGAATTGATAACATATACCCATACTTTTCTAGTAGCATCATCTATGAAAGGGACAAAGTTTTAAGAACCATGTCATATTATGGATGTATACCCTCTTGGGTGAGGTGGCATAGATGCCACTTGGCATCGTTAGAGACATTATATCTATTTGCTAGAAGAAAGAAGAGAGGAGTCTCAATTATCTCATTATTATGTGGGATGAGAGAAGAGACTTAGAAGAGAGTCTTTGAATAAGACTCACGCAAGGGAGCTCGATGACTGAGAGGAGATTAAGATGTTCATGCTCTGTGTGTTTGGCTCGTGGGGCAGCGTGGGAATTCTTTTGGATCCATGACAAGCAAAAGACTAGGTATTTATGACACTAGTATCAGAGTTGCAGATCTTCCACACAATTTGCGTTGTAGAGGAATCAAACCCGCGCCATGAATTTGGGAGCCGGACCATCTATCCACGATGCCAAGCTCATATGGTGACTCCATTCAGTTTTAAACTCCTCAATCAACAACATTTCAGCCACTTAGGACTGATTTAGAAAAGATTTGGCTATCTATCCCTTTCGACATCTTCATATGGTCTCTTCTCAGCCATGCAGACCTAGTTTGGGGAGGATTTGTTGCTCGAGTGCCTTGAAGTAGAGAAAAGATTTGTTGCTCTCACACTACCTCCCTTAGAATGTTTCTGAAAAGCTCCTCCTTAACCATGGATGCTTGTGAAGAGGGGAAAAAATTTATTTGTGAGAGAAGTACGATGATGACTATATTGATGAGAGAGATTTTGATTTTCAAAATCTACAATGTAGTAGTCGATGGTCCTTTGAGATGGCAAGAATATGAAGATTGTCTGAGGTCATACTGTCACCATCAAAGACATAAGTGATGCACACACGGATGTGAGAAGCACGAGATGATCCTCAAGGCAACAAGGCACCATCAAAGATGACTCTTTCTTCAATGTGATTTAGCAAGGAGGAGCTATGGCCTCAATTTCAGGTTTGAGTGTTTTTGAAATTTTGTAAGAATCTTCATTTTTGAGAGGGATAATGAAAGGCTAGGGGGGCAAGATTTTGAAGCGAAATCATTTTTAGGGAGAGTATGGCATATATACTCTCATTTTAAATCAAGGATTCCCTCAAAATAAAAGAAACCACAAGCTTTAGGCATATTCAAAATAGCATTATTGATGATTTTCACGTAAATTTTAGGAGCTATTTTGGATAAGTAGCCATTTTGGGAAAGCGAAATGAAATGGGATTTTTCATAGATTTATGGAAAAAATCATGGACACATATAGCATGATGTATGGAATTTCATATACAATCAAGAAATTCAAAGATTGGCTCAGTATGATGGGAGTTTGAAGCTCCACAAAAACCCTTCCATCACTGTTTGAGAAAAAAAATTCAGCACCTGAATCTAAGAAATTCCCATTTTGGAAGAGGGAAAAAGAGGTACACTAGCTATGGATGGATGGGAAAAAGTATATATACTAAGAGTATGGTATATGGAATTCATAATGGAATCATTTATTCATAAGAATAATAAATTAAGTAGGAATTTTACTTCCTCAAAAACCCCCTTTCCACACTTTTTGGGAAAATTTTCAGATGTTGATTTTTGTCAAACTCCACTTTTGGGAGTAAAAAAAGAGATCATTTATGAAACTTCCAATGGATTAGTGCATACATATATGAAGTATGGTGTACATTACCATGGAGAATGAGAAAATCCAAGAAAAATCCACATTAGGAGTGGATTAGAAGCTTGCTGAAAGCTCACATGTAAGTTTTTGCCTGAAAGTAAAAATCTTGATTTAGGCCTCTTTTGGGGAGCAAATTAGTATGCTCTAAGGGAGGATTTGGAAAGGCAAAAATAGACCCAATCATCTTCATATACTACTCTCTGAGTTTATGGCGAGAATTCTAGGATTTGCTTGATCGAAGAATGCTTTTGGGCACTCTAAAACTCACATTTTCACACTTTTTCCAGCCCCTCCAACCGTTCATTAGTTTGGCATGTCCCACTTGGAAAGGCCATATCTTGGGCTAGAAAACTCCAAATTGGACGCGTTATGGTTCGTTTTGAAGAGCACAAGGTTTGCTTTTAGTTTAGCAAATAAATTTTGGAAATTATGTATTTTTACAGGTCTATGCAAGTTTGCAAAGTCTGAATAGTTTTTGGTAACTACCTTTCGGGAGACATATCGTACAAATCGGGAAGGTGATTGAAATAATTTCACTTCAAGACACTTGCACATGACATATATTTCATTTTGGTAATCATTTGAACATGCTTTATGTTTTGGGAAGTGATCCGATGTTTTCAGACACTTCAAAGTTTATGTTAGGACCTGAGAAGGAAGGTGCAGAGGTCTCAAAGCTCATTGAAAAGGACTTGGATGCATGCAATTCTAATACCAAAGCATTCAGGGATGTATGATTTATATTTTTATGCATTTTACTTTATGTTACAGCATGTTCTGTATATACATGCATAGATTGGAATGTATACATCAAATGTTGATCATTGTTTAAATTCTAAAAGTATGGATCAACATGCTAGGAGTACACTTTTTGATTGTTTGTGGGAAAGATGGTTGTAGGAACTACATGGTTATGCAACAAAGAGATTGTTGTTAGCATTTGTTGTTCTATTTTTGCAGGTTATGGAGTCCATATATGAGTATATGGCATGTATGCCATGGGCTTTTGAAGCCCTATGTTGTTCGATGGCCTATGTGCCATTGAGATTATGGTTAAAGTTTTTTTGGACTCCATTTCCTTGAGGAAATATTGTCAAAATTTTTCCCACCTCATGGTGTTATATATGCACTTACCTTTACGTAATAATGTTATGGAATGGTAATGTGCCTTCTCTGCAAACATCAAATAAGATGATAGCATGCTTATAAGCATGTATTTGATGGACTTATGACCATCACAATATTATAGATAAGGCAAATTCATTAGAAATAGGATCCCTACACATAATCCTTATGGATTTAAACTATAGGATTGCTAAGGGGAAGGACATGTACCTTCACCATTAGGAATGTGCAGAAGCAATCCTATAGGTTATAGGAAGTTGCATACAGACACAGGAGATACATTTATGATAATCTCCAATGTACTAAAGATTTATTTATCTTCAAAAGAGTCTCACATGATGATTAAGGGACTATGAGGTATTATGATGAATACCCAAAGAGTGATTAGTTTCACTGATACACCTCACTTAAGCAAGTAGTGAAGCATTTTTGCTACACTACTAAGGAAACCAATTAGATGGAATCAGAGATATGGGATCAGAGAGATGGGTTTCATGAGAAAGCATCGACAAGTGCTAATGTGATTTGAGTGATGGTTAGGAAGGCCAGAGGTATGGCACTGGCTCTATGATTTAGAGCATAGATCCCTTAGTCGGGAACATTTGGGGTACCCAATACATATATGTATATTGGGATCTACAGAGAGGTACTTAGACTTTGTCTTGGTATCTAGGAACAAGTTGGTTTGGAACAGAAAGGGATATCCACTGTCACATATTGACTAGAACCAAACTAACTAGTTCGAGCACACGGGACTCATTTGAGTCCACCAATACGAGTTCATGATATGGGATTCATTAGAGTCCACCCACATATTCCATTACATATACATGGAATATATATATCGGTTTAGTGTAGGTATGATACAATGAATTGGAAGAAGGCTCCACTAGTATGGGATGATAGGAATGGCTTCCCTTTGAGCACTCTTCTTCTATGGCTAGGGAGAAAAGGACTCATCATTCATGGTGTTATGTCTCACTAAATCAAAGGAGAGCTCTTAGTAGATATCTCCTTAGGATTGGGAATTATCTTCATAGTTTAGGGCATATTTATTCTTCCAGTAGAGCATGTGATAGATGATTTTATCACCATTCATATCACATACTCATTTTCAAGTTTTTAGGAAGGATAATTCCATCAGTTTGATTGGATCGTATAGATCCATGCATAGAGCATGGTTGGCAAAGATAGCTCTTTAGTATGGATACACATGTGTTTATGGTATCATGTCATATCATTGCTAACCATTTTAGTAGAGGACTTTGACCCTTATAAGGAATTTATTTTCCTCACTCTTCACTACATATACCTTCATTAGTTACAGGAGATTTATTCTCCATCTTCATACGAATGTATGTAATGAGGGATTATGCATTAGTTATGGAAGAAAGGAGAAAACGAATTCATAAGTTTCTCTTTTAAGGAAAGGAGGAAGAGGGGATTAGCTTAGATATCTGGGAGTGATCTCACTCTAGCTTAGGGATCCTACTTTAGCTCATCTTCCTTAAAGGGGAAAAGGGAAGGAAAATATGATTTCCTCTTTGGAGAAGAATAGAGTATGTTTTCCTTTAGAGATAAGAGATGTTCACAAACAATCTTTTAGTTTATTTTAGAAGGAATTCATTTACTCTACTTTTCAGTGTAATCTTCCTCCTGAAGTATTTCGATGTCGATGCACCACAGAGCGCTCTCCTTCTCAAGAGCTCCACAACGATATGCTCGGAGTAGAAAACAGAGCTCCTGATGCCACACACAGTACTTCGCACAGATGGTGTAGAATACACAGAAAACACAGTACACAGAGGAGCACAAAGACATACTTCTTAGGTCTTACAAATGCGGTCAAACTTATAGTCTGTGACTAACCAGGCCATTATATGTTTTATTAAAGAACATATACAAGGAAGCGTTCGGTGGCCATTTGGCCTTTCACATGGACACTAACGATAACAATCACCCACTAAAGGCCAACATGGCGAAAGTAACTATGGGATAAAAATAAAGAATGATAAAGAATACCTAAGTGTAAGTATACAAACTATACCTCCCACCTAATGGGCATGTTACACAGTATACAAGTGACTGTGTAAGATCAAGAATCAAGTAACCCCCATCAACTCACAACTGTGTCAAAAGCTATCGTGTGGTAGAGCTTTGGTCAAAGCATCTACAACATTATCTCGAGTGTGAACCTTCTCAAGAATAATGCGCTCAGTGGCTAAGCAATCTCTAATGAAGTGATACCTCACCTCAATGTGCTTGGTCTTTGCATGATAGACTGGATTCTTAGCCAAAGCAATGGCACTCTGACTATCACTGAGCACGCGAGGTACATGCTGAGGTAAACCCATATCACAAGCAAGACGAGAAAGCCACAATGCTTCCTTACATGCCTCACTTGCTACAACATACTCTGCTTATGTGGTGGAAATAGTTGTACATTCTTGAACACGAGATCTCCAAGAGATAGCACCTCCAGCAAAATGAAAAATGTACCCTGATGTAGACTTACAATTGTCTACACAACTAGCATAATCAGAATCTGTGTAACCAATAATGGATGCTTTCCCTCTACCTAAGCATAGACACTTGTCCTTAGTGCCACTCAGATATCTCAAAACCATCTTGAACACTTCCCAATGTTTCTTGCCAGGATTAGACATATATCTGCTCACAACTCCCACTGCAAATGCAATGTCTAGTCTCGTAGCTACCATAGCATACATGAGACTACCAACAGCAGATTGATAGGGAATTTTGGTCATGAATTCCTTTTCCTCATCTGATTTGGGGCAATCATCCTTGCTCAATTTCACATATGTGGGTAAAGGTGTACTCAATGCCTTTCCACTCTGCATATTGAACCGATGAAGTACTTTGGATATGTACTCACTTTGAGACAAGTATATGCATCTTTTACTCCTATCACGAGTAATGCGCATGCCAAGAATATGTTTGGCATCCCCCAAATCCTTCATATCAAATGTCTGACTCAATTTCATTTTGAGAACTAACAAATCATAAGAGGACTTCCCAACAATCAACATATCATCGACATAAAGTATCAAGCATATCAAGCTGCCATCTGAGCATCTCTTTGTGTAGAGACAATGATCCTCATTGCTTCGAGAATAGCCTTGAGATTTCATCAAAGCATCAAATTTTGGTACCATTGTCTAGGGGACTATTTAAGTCCATACAAGCTCTTCTTAAGCTTACAAACTAGACTTTTCTTGCCAGGAACTACATAACCCTCTGGTTGTTCCATATAGATCTCATCTGTAAGATCTCCATGCAAGAAAGAAGTTTTCACATCCATTTGGACTAGCTCTAAGTCCTCCATTGCAATGAATCCAAGCAACATGCACTGGGTAGTCACCTTGACCACTGGACAAAAGATTTCCTCGAAATCAACACCATGTTGTTGCTTAAAACCCTTTGCAACGATTTGTGCTTTATACTTTGGAGAAGCACTTCCTCTGTCTGCATAGCCTCTTTGTAGCAAGAAGGCTCACCGGCATCTGTTAGCATAACAAAATCTAAACCTGGAACATATCTATCATGAGGATGTGAGACATGTCTAGAACGTCTCAATGTTTGTTGAATAAAAACATGTGTAGACTAATATGAATGGACATTCTCTTGAGCATCCCTATGTGTAGCATTTTTATGCATGCTAACCAGAGGACTAGTATCCTCAAACACCACTCTTCTCACTTCAACCTTCTTAATGGGTTGTTTATGCATCTTAGAATCATTGAAAATGACATTACTACTTTTGATCATTGTCCGTGTTTTAGCATCCCATAAGCGATATCCAAATTTTCCTTCTCGACCATAACCAAGGAAAATGCATTTCTTTGACTTATGATCCAACTTTTGTCTAAGATTCTTGGGTATATGAACATATGCTTCACACCCAAAAACTCAAAGATGATCATAATAGGGTGGCTTCCCTGTCCACAACTCCTGTGCCACTTTCAGACCTTTGGAAGTACTAGGTGAAAGGTTAATCACATGAACTCTAGTCAATATTGTTTCTGCCCAAAAGCCTTGTGAGAGGTTTGCATGATGCAACATAGAGACTACTCTATCTTGAATAGTTCTATTCATCCTCTCAGCTACACCATTCTGTACTGGGGTATAAGGATCTGTAAACTCTCTATGAATCCCTCTAGACTGACAGAAAAGGTTGAATTCATGTGAGGTATACTCATCCCCGTTATCTGAACGTAAAGCCTTAAGCTTAGTTCCTTTTTCAGTCTCAACTGAAGCAAGCGATTTTTTGAAGTGGGGAATACCTCATCCTTCGGTTTGATAGGATATACCCAAACTTTTCTAGTCGCATCATCTATGAAAGTGACAAAGTAGAGAGAACCACCTAAGGACCTAGTGGGCATAGGACCACACACATCTATATGAACGAGATCTAAAGGCTGAATTGAAGAGTCAATGTGCATTCAGTGCACATTTTTGGTTTGCTTTCCATATTGACAATGCTCACAAAATGAAAAATCAGAGAAAGATAACACAGGTAAGTAGCCAGAACGAGAAAGATTTTCCATTCCACTACGAGATATATGGCCCAAATGACCATGCCAAATACAAGCCATAGGTTGTTCAGTAACAGCTAACAAGTGTTCTTTCTGTAATACAAATAACGGATAAAGTGAGCCAACTTTGCTTCCTTTTGCAATAACCATATTGTCCTTTGATATGCGAAAGGACTGAGCATAGAAGACCACCTTGTAACCAAGGTCATCAAGTTGACCAACTGACATCAAACTATGTGATAACTAAGGTACATGGCGTACATTATGCATAGTAAATTTTGAATCATCAATGAACTGCACAACCACATCTCCAATCCCCACAACATCACACTGGTAAGAGTCACCAAGTCTCATGGTACCAAGAGACTTTGTTGCATAATTAGAGAACCATTCTCTATGTGGTGTCACATGGAAAGAAGCACCAGAATCTAGCAGCCAGGTGTGGGAAAGAGAATAAGCCATAAGCGCCTCAGATGGCACAATACTATCAAGTGTCAACACATCAGCATCATCATAAATAGCATTAATTTCTTCAATCTTCACAATCGAAATAGATGGTGCAGGTAGCTGTTTAACATGCCCATCAACGTTCTATCCTTTACCTTTAGCATTCTTTAATGCATAACAATCTTTCTTCATATGTCCTTTCTTATGACAATAATGGTATTCGATATCCCTCTTTGTTGATTTACTTCTACTCTTATTTCATTGACCATTCTTTTCCTTGTTCTTGCTCCTACCACATTGGTGATTCTTTTCTTGGTAAGAATCACGAACATTATATGCATCTCCACTCTGAGTGCCAACCATAGATTTTCTACAAATCTCCTCATTCAAGAGTGCTCCACATATGTCATCAAAGACAAGTTTACCGCCAGGTGCACTATTGCTAATAGCTGTGCAAAATATATCCCATGATGATGGCACATGATGATGGCCATCATGATGATGGCTCCACATGATGATGGCCAGGTACATAACAACAATACTGCTTTCATTTCATTATCCATATCCATTCTCTGAGCTTGTAACTGGGAGAATATAGCATCAAACTCATTTAGATGAGCAACAACACTATCCGTGTCCTTCATTCAAAGGTCATATAATTTTCTCATCAGGTACACTTTATTTGACGCCGTCTCTTTTTCATATGTATTGCATAACTTCTTCCAAAGCTCCTCTGCACTTTCACAGTCTAATACTGTAAAGTAAACATTATCTGCCAGGTGCAAGCGAATGGTAGACCTGGCCATTTCATCCAACTCATCCCAATCATCTTCATCCATGTCAGCAGGCTTCTTTGAAATCCCATTTACTAGCTTCCATTGCCTCCTTTAAATCAGCACATCTTTAATCTGATTCTTCCATAGAGCAAAGTTTGTGCCATCAAATTTTCGGATCTCAAAATGGTCTTTGCCCTGCAAGTTATAACTCCTCCTCGGAACACTAGCACTAGACCCTGATCCATTGGATGTGCCTGAGACCTCTGATGCCATGATAGTAGAGAACTGAATAGAATGATAATGGAGCTAGAAGAGTATGAACTCCAACAAATAAGTGTATCAAGGAGTAAATCAACCACTATATAGTTGACAAAACCAGAAATTTGGAGCAATTTTGTTGTATCCTATGCAAAATGAGCATATGACCAATGTCAAAATATCATAAAACTGCAAGTACTGACATGTTTTCTTGCATAGTGAATCATTGACTCCACTGCATATAATCAGTTACCCAATAGAAGCCAACTAGGCTTATCAAGCACCTATGAACAACTATCATACATCTCCTATGGCGAGGCTGGGTAAGTCTTCCACCTGCATCACCAAAGAGACCCCGACATTTGGGTGTCTCCCAATTAAGAAAACCTCACCACGACCCTCTTTATCAAATGTAAAAGGCTTTATGCAAAGAACATAACTGCTATATGAATTACCATATGGAAGTACACAAGCGGTATCCACAGAAGCGTACATGGTGTGTATGTGCTCAATATATGAAGTAAAATGACACTAAAGGCTGAATACACAGCCCAAAAACTAGCCAATAACACTTGCAAGTGTCTATCAACTCTGATGTTTTAGGCTCAAAAAACCTGCATAAATTTGCAGCAACTGCTCCCACCAAAACTAAAACCTTTCAAGAAACATGTAGTTTTACGAGTGTGGCTGAAAACAAAGCCCCAAAGGGTGATATTTATTGTCAAAGAAGTACAAAGAACAATCTTCTTGATGTTCTTGGTCCCGTGTGAAGAGAACTATCTGTGGAAGTACTCCAAAATGGCTCCAAAAGACACCCAAAAATGCTTCAAAAATAGGCTTTGAAAGCAAAGAATGAAGATTTGAGGGACCAAAACATGTTCAAGGTAATTTCAACATTATTCTTTCCCCTTCTTCAAACACCACAAGAGTGTATTTTAGTGGCAAGAGCTTGCCATGATTAAGCGAGCTCTGGCGGGAACAGTACTGGGATGGGTGACCTCCCGGGAAGTACCCGGAATCTCTATCTTCCTTGATCGTTGAGGTCCTCCCTCGCGCGCAGCCAACGGTGACTCAGATGACAAGGTATGCCAAGGTCTATGCCTTGGTCATTGCCTTAGTTGTAAGCCTTGGAGAAAGCCTTGGGGGGTAGCTCGCTTCGCTCGCACAAAAGGAACAAAGATTTTTGCGTCGAACTGCTCTGATACCAGTGAAGTATTTCAATGCCGATGAACCACAGAGCACTCTCCTTCTCGAGAGCTCCACAATGATATGCTCAGAGTAGAAAACGAAGCTCCAAAAGCCGCACACAGTACTTCGCACAGATGGTGTAGAATACACAGAAAACACAGTACATAGAGGAGCACGAAGACAAACTTCTTAGGTCTTACAAATGGGGTCGAACTTACAGTCTGTGACTGAGCAGACCACTATATGTTTTATTAAAGAACAGATACAAGGAAGTGTTCGGTGGCCATTTGGCCTTTCACAGGGACACTAATGGTAACACCTCCAAATGGGACTTTCACTCTCCACTACTTTGGAAGGAAAAACATGGAGAACTTATGTGCATGTTCTCAATTATGGATGAGTAGAGCAATTGAATTCAAAATAATCTCTTTCAAAGGGAAAGGGAAAGTGGAATAGATTCCACTACCAGAGCTCTTTTCCTTAGATGAGATTATATATATATATATATATATATATATATATATATATATATATATATATATATATATATATATATGTGTGTGTGTGTGTGTATGTATATATATGTGTGTGTGTAGAGAGAGAGAGAGAGAGTTTCACTTTCTCTCTTCTAGATTGTCTTTTTAGGAGTGGCACTCTTCTATCAAGGCAATTGGGAGATTAGTTAATCATGATGGTTAGATTGAGTCTCACTTGTAGACTCTAGAGGGAAGCAGTTATGCTATTTTCAGTCATGGTCCTTGACTAGACAAGATAATCTAGTTATTGACATTAGTTAGACTGAGAGTAGATTGATGATACCTCTCTTTAGAGTTCTGTTACAGTTAGTGTCCATGTGAAAGGCCAAATGGCCACTAGACACTTCTTTGTATATGTTGTTTAATAAAACATATAATGGCCTGGTCAATCAAAAACTGTAAGTTTGACCGCATTTTGTAAGCCCCGCTGCTTTCTCTAAGGCTTACGACTAAGGTAGTGACCAAGGCATAGACCTTGGCATACCTTGTCATCCGAGTGACCGAAGTCACCGTTGGCGCCATTGGTTGTGCACGAGGGAGGACCCTAATGATAAAGGAAGATAGAGGTTCCCGATACTTCCTGGGAGGTCACCCATATCAATACTATTCCCCCCAGAGCTCACTTAACCATGGCAATCTCTTGCCACTAAGCTACACTCTTGTGGTGTCTTAAGAAGGGGAAAGACTAAGGTTAACATTACCTTGAATGTTTTGGTGCCTCAAAGCTTCATTCTTTGCTTTCAAAGCCTATTTTTGAAGCATTTTTGGGGTGTTTTTTTGAGACATTTTGTTGTAGTTTCGCACATATTTCTCTTGACACAGGTCTAAGAACATTGAGACGATTGTTCTTCGTACTTCTTCGACAATAAATATCGACCTTTTGGAGCTATGTTTTCAGCCACGCTCGTAAAACTACAGGTTTCTCGAAAGGTATTCAATTTTGGTGGGAGCAACTGCTGCAAATTTATGCAGGTTTTTTGAGCCTAAAACATCAGAGTTGACAGACACTTGCAGGTGTTGTTGGCTAGTTTTTGGGCTGTGCATTCAGTCTTTTAGTATCATTTTAGTGCATATATTGATCACATACACACGATGTAGGCTTCTGTGGATACCGCTTATGTACGTCCATGTGGTCATTGATATAGCGGTTATGTTTTTTGCATAAAGCCTTTTACGTTTGATAAAGAGGGTCGTGGTGAGGTTTTCTTAACTCGGAGACACCCAGATGTCAGGGTCTCTTTGGTGATGCAAGTGGAAGACTTACCCAACCTCGCCATAGGAGATGTATGATAGTTGTTCATAGGTGCTCGATAAGCCTAGTTGGCTTCTATTAGGTAACTAATTATATGCAATGGAGCCAGTGATTCACTATGGAGGTAAACATGTCAATACTTGCAGTTTTATGATATTTTGGCACTGGTCATATGCTCATTTTGTAGAGGATACTCTCGCAAAATTTTTCCAGATTTTTGGTTTAGTCAACTATATAGTGGTCGATTTACTCCTTGACACATCTTATTCATTGGTGTTTGAACTCTTCTAGCTCCATTATCATTCCATTTAGTTCTCCACCATCATGGCACCAGAGGTCTCAGGCACTTCTGGTCGATCAGGGTCTAGTGCCAATGTTCAGAGGAGGTGCTATAACTTACAGTGCAAAGAACATTTTGAGATCCAAAAATTTGATGGCACAAACTTTGCTCTATGTAAGAATCAGATTAAAGATTTGCTGATTCAAAGGAGGCAATGGAAGCTAGTAAATGGAATTTCAAAGAAGCCTATTGACATGGATGAAGATGGTTGGGATGAGTTAGATGAAATGGCCAGGTCTACCATTCGCTTGCACCTGGCAGATAATGTTTACTTTATAGTATTAGACTGTGAAAGTGCAAAAGAGCTTTGAAAGAAGTTATGCAATACATATGAAAAAGAGACGGCATCAAATAAAGTGTACCTGATGAGAAAATTATATGACCTTCGTATGAAGGACATAGATAGTGTTGCTTCTCATCTAAATGATTTTGATGCTATATTCTCCCAATTATAGGCTCAAAAAATGGATATGGATAATGAAAAGAAAGCAATACTGCTATTATGCACCTTGCCATCACCATGGGATATGTTTTGCACAGCTATTAGCAATAGTGCACCTGGTGGTAAACTCATCTATGATGACATATGTGGAGCACTCTTAAGTGAGGATATTCGTAGAAAATATGTGGTTGGCACTTAGAGTGGAGATGCATATAATGTTCATGATTCTTACCAAGGAAAGAATCAACAACGTGGTAGGAGCAAGAACAAGGAAAAGAATGGTCAACGGAATAAGATTAGAAGTAAATCAAGGAAGAGGGATATCTCATTATTTTCATAAGAAAGGACACATGAAGAAAGACTGTTATGAATTAAAGAATGCTAAAGGTAAAGGACAGAATGTTGATGGGCATGTTAAATAGTTCCCTGCACCATCTACTTTGACTGTGAAGATTGAAGAAATTAATGCTATTTCTGATGATGCTGATGTGTTGACACTTGATAGTACTGTGCCAACTGAGGCTCTTATGGCTGATTCTTTTTCCCACACGTGGTTGCTAGATTCTGGTGCTTCTTTCCATGTGACACCACACAAAGAATGGTTCTCTAATTATGCAGCAAAGTCTCTTGGTACCGTGAGACTTGGTGACTCTTACCAATGTGATGTTGTGGGGATTGGAGATGTGGTTATGTTCATTGATGGTTCATAATTTACTATGCATAATGTATGCCATGTACCTCAGTTATCACGCAGTTTGATGTCAGTTGGTCAACTTGATGACCTTGGTTACAAAGTGGTCTTCTATGCTCAGTCCTTTCACATATCAAAGGGCAATATGGTTATTGCAAAAGGAAGCAAAGTTTGCTCACTTTATCCTTTATTTGTATCACAGAAAGAACACTTGTTAATTGTTACTGAACAGCCTATGGCTTGTATTTGGCATGGTCATTTGAACCATATATCTCATAGTGGAATGGAAAATCTTTCTCGTTTTGACTACTTACCTATGTTATCTTTCTTTGATTTTTCATTTTGTGATCATTGTCAATATGGAAAACAAACCAAAAATGTGCATAGAACGCACATTGACTCTTCAAATTGACTCTTCAATTCAGCCTTTAGATCTTGTTCATACAGATGTGTGTGATCCTATGCCCACTAGGTTCTTAGGTGGTTCTCTTTACTTTGTCACTTTCATAGATGATGCTACTAGAAAAGTTTGGGTATATCATATCAAATTGAAGGATGTGGTATTCCCTACTTTCAGAAAATGGCTTGCCTCAGTTGATACTCAAAAAGGAACTAAGCTTAAAGCTTTACGTTCAGATAACAGGGGTGAGTATACCTCAGATGAATTCAACCTTTTCTGTCAGTCTAGAGAGATTCATAGAGAGTTTACAGATCCTTATACCCCATTACAGAATGGTGTAGCTAAGAGGATGAAGAGAACTATTCAAGATAGAGTAGTCTCTATGTTGCATCACACAAACCTCACACAAGGCTTTTGGGCAGAAGCAGTATTGACTGCAGTTCATGTGGTTAACCTCTCACCTAGTACTACCAAAGGTCTGAAAGTGGCACAAGAGTTGTGGACAGGGAAGCCATCATATTATTATCATCTTTGATTTTTTGGGTGTGAAGCATATGTTCATGTACCCAAGAATCTTAGACAAAAGTTGGACCATAAGTCAAAGAAATGCATTTTTCTTGGATATGGTCAAGAAGGACAATTTGGATATCGCTTATGGGATCCTGGAACGCGGTCAGTGATCAAAATCTTTGATGTCATTTTCAATGAGTCTAAGATGCATAAACATCCCTTTAATGAGGTTGAAGTGAGAAGAGTGGTGTTTGAGGATACTAGTCCTCCAGTTAGCATGCATAAAAATGTTGCACATAGGGATGTTCAAGAGAATGTCTATTCAGATGAGTTTGCACATGTTCCTGTTTAGCAACCATTGAGACGTTCTGCACGTGTCTCACATCCACCTGATAGATATATTCAAGGTTTAGATTTTGTTATGCTAACAGATGTCGGTGAGCCTTCTTGCTACAAAGAGGCTATGCAGACAGAGGATCATGTCAAGTGGGAGTGCGTGCCATGAAGAGTGAGTTGGATTCTATTTACAAGAATGGTACTTGGGATTTAGTACCTAGCCAAAGGGCAAGAAAGCTTTACCATGTAAATGGGTATATAAGCTGAAATTCACATAAGATAGTGCTTCTCTAAAGTATAAAGCATGACTCGTTGCAAAGGTTTTTAAGCAACAACATGGTGTTGACTTCGAGGAAATCTTCTCTCCAGTGGTCAAGATGACTACCCTGCACCTGTTGCTTGGATTTGTTGCAATGGAGGACTTAGAACTAGTCCTGATGGATGTGAAAACTATGTTCTTGCATGGAGATCTCACATATGAGATCTATACGGAACAACCAGAGGGTTATCTAGTTCCTGGCAAGGAAAGTCTAGTTTGTAAGCTTAAGAAGAGCTTATATGGACTTAAACAGTCCCCCAGACAATGGTACCAAAAGTTTGATGCTTTTATGAAGTCTCAAGGCTATTCTCGAAGCAATGAGGATCATTGTCTCTACACAAAGAGATGCTCAGATGGTAGCTTGATATGCTTGATACTTTATGTCGATGATATGTTGATTGTTGGAAAGTGCTCTTATGATTTGTTAATTCTCAAAAAGAAGTTGATTCAAACATTTGATATGAAGGATTTGGGGGATGCCAAACATATTCTTGGCATGCGCATTACTCGTGGTAGGAGTAAAAGATGCATATACTTGTCTCAAAGTGAGTACATATCCAAAGTACTTCATCGGTTCAACATGTAGGGCGGAAAGGCATTGAGTACACCTTTTACCACATATGTGAAATTGAGCAAGGATGATTGCCCCAAATCAGATGAGGAAAAGGAATTCATGACCAAAATTCCCTATCAATCTGTTGTTGGTAGTCTCATGTATGCTATGGTAGCTACAAGACCAGACATTGCATTTGCAGTGGGAGTTGTGAGCAGATATATGTCTAATCCTAGCAAGAAACATTGGGAAGTGGTCAAGATGATTTTAAGATATCTGAGTGGCACTAAGGACAAGTGCCTATGCTTAGGTAGAGGGAAAGCATCCATTATTGGTTACATAGATTTTGACTATGCTGGTTGTGTAGACAATCATAAGTCTACATCAGGGTACATTTTTCATTTTGCTGGAGGTGCTATCTCTTGGAGATCTTCTCTTCAAGAATCTACAATTGTTTCCACCATAGAAGCAGAGTATGTTGCAACAAGTGAGGCATGTAAGGAAGCATTGTGGCTTTCTCGTCTTGCTTGTGATATGGGTTTACCTGAGCATGTACCTCATTTGCTCAGTGATAGTCAGAGTGCCATTGTTTTGGCTAAGAATCCGGTCTATCATGCAAAGACCAATCACATTGAGGTGAGTATCACTTCATTAGAGATTTCTTAGCCACTGAGCGCATTATTCTTGAGAAGGTTCACACTCGAGATAATGTTGTAGATGCTTTGACTAAAACTCTACCATAGGATAGCTTTCGACACTGTTGTCACTTGATGGGGTTACTTGATTCATGATCTTACACAGTCACTTGTATACTCTGTAACATGCTCATCAGATGGGAGGTATAGTTTGTATACTTACACTCAGCTATTCTTTATCATTCTTTATTTTTCTCCCATAGTTACTTTGGCCATATTGGTCTTTAGTAAGATATTGTTACCGTTAGTGTCCATGTGAAAGACCAAATAGCCATCGGACATTTGGTCTTTCACATGTGAAACGCCACTATATGTTCTTTAATAAAACATATAGTGGCGTGGTCAGTCACAGACTATAAGTTCGACCGCATTTTGTAAGACCTAAGAAGTTTGTCTTCGTGCTCCCTGTGTACTCTGTTTTTCTGCATATTTTGAAGCCTCTATATGGAGTACTGTGTGCGGCCTTCGGAGCTCGGTTTTCTACTCCGAGGATATCGTTGTGGAGCTCTCAAGAAGCAGAGCGCACTGTGGGCATCACCATCAAAATACTTCAAGTTCATAGGAGGTAGGGATACATCTAACATATTCGGGTACCAAGCTCTTAATAGGTGTTACATCATGAGCATGATGTGTAAACATCAATTAAGAGGATGGGTACTTTAGGATTATCTAAATCTCAAAGGGAATGCTTTGTGCATTCATATGAAAAAGTATAGGGAAGAGACATATTATAGTTTGCACTAATGCCAATAGATGCTCTTCCAATAGCACTAAGTCCAAAGGAAATGGATGATAAACTAATGACTTCTTGGTCAGTGGAATGTAGAGATTGCATTTTACTACTAAGAAATTCTTATATATGAGTTAGATGATGGATTTGCATAGTTCACAAGGTAGTTTAGATTAAACTATTACTTGTGATTACACTCAAGGTTAGGAAGGCCTAGAGTGGTATGATGGAAAATCTATCATTTAGTCCAACATGGGCTTCAAGTCAATTTTTATGGGACTTGGTTCTATATTTTAGACGATTCTATGGTTTATTATCTCCATTATTGTATGGTCAAGCCTATAAGCTTGGCACTTTACACTTGCTTTGCATATTATTGCTCCAAGGAGGATACATCATATGGGCGTAGGTCATTCTGATGATGCTATGTCGTATGTGAGTGATATATTGGAAGTTTAGTGTATATGGGAGGTAATAGGCACCACACATACAGTTTCCCACTTTTAAGATGATCTCATATGAGGTCTTCTTAAGGGGAAGGATATGGGGGAACAACACATAGAGATGACCATGTACATAGAGTACATGGGGTTCAAGGGAGTCTGAGCACTTTCTTCTACCCTTAAAAACATTTCATTTACATTTTCGAGGATAAAAATGCTTTCAAGGGGAAGGAAATGTCATAATATGGATGTATACCCTCTTGGGTGAGGTGGCATAGATGCCACTTGGCATCATTAGAGACATTATATCTATTTGGTAGAAGAAAGAAGAGAGGAGTCTCAATTATCTCATTATTATGCCGGATGAGAGAAGAGACTTAGAAGGGAGTCTTCAAATAAGACTCACGCAAGGGAGCTTGGCAGTTGAGAGGAAATTAAGATGTTCATGCTCTGTGTGTTTGGTTCGTGGGGCAGCGTGCAAAGTCTTTTGGAGCCTTGACAAGCAAAAGATTGGGTATTTAGGACAAATTACCTTATGGGCATAGGACCAGACACATCCATATGAATGAGATTTAAAGGCTGAATTGAAGAGTTAATGTGTGTCTTATGCACATTCCTAGTTTGCTTTCCATATTGACAATGCTCACAAAATGAAAAATCAAAGAAGGATAACACAGATAAGTAGCCAGAACGAGAAAGATTTTCCATTCAACTATAAGATATGTGGCCCAAATGCCCATGTCAAATACAAGCCATAGGCTATTTAGTAATAGCTAACAAGTGATCTTTTTGTGATAGAAATAAAGGATAAAGTGAGCCATTTTTGCTTCCTTTTTCAATAACCATATTGCCCTTTGATATGTAAAAGGACTAAGCATAGAAAACCACCTTGTAATCAAGGTCCTCAAGTTGACCAACTGACATCAAACCATGTGATAACTGAGGTACATGGTGTACATTATGCATAGTAAATTTTGAACCATCAATGAACTACACAACTACACCAATCTCGACAATGTCACACTGGTAAGAGTCATCAAGTCTCACAGTAACAAGAGAGATCGTTGCATAAGTAGAGAACCATTTTTTATGTGGTGTCACATGGAAAGAGAATCAACTATAAGAGACTTAATGGGCACAATACCGTCAAGTGTCAACATATCAACATCATCAGAAATAGCACTAATTTCTTCAATCTTCATAGTCAAATCACATGGTGCAGATAGCTATTTAACTAGCCCATCAACGTTTTATCCTTTACCTTTAGCATTCTTTAATGCATAACATTCTTTCTTCATGTGTCCTTTGTTATGAAAATAATCGCATTTGATATTCATCTTCTACTCTTATTTCATTGACCGTTCTTTTCCTTGTTTTTTCTCCTACCATGTTGCTAATTCTTTCTTGGGTAAGAATCACAATCATTATAGGCATTTTCGCTCTAAGTGACAACCATAGATTTTCTACAAATCTCCTCACTCAAGAGTGCTCTACATATGTCATCATAGACCAATTTAGCACCAGGTGCACTATTGCTAATAGCTGTGCAAAATCTATCCCATGATGATGGCAAGATGCATGGAAACAAGGGTGCTTTCATTTCATTATCCATGTCCAAATTATGAGCGTGTAACCGAGAGAATATAACATTAAACTCATTTAGATGAGAAGCAACTTTATCTTTGTCCCTCATGCAAAAGTCATACAACTTTCTCATTGTATACACTTTATTTAATTCCATTTCTTTTTCATATGCATTGCATAACTTCTTCCAAAGCTCCTATGCACTTTCATAGTCCAATGTTATAAATTAAACATTATCTTCTAAGTACAATAGAATGGTGGACCTAGCCATTTCATCTAACTCATACCAATCATCATCATCCATATCAATAGGATTCTTTGAGATTCCATTTATTGTCTTCCACTATCTCTTGTGAATCAACACATCTTTAATATGATTCGTCCATAGAGCAAATTTTGTGCCATCAAAATTTTAGATTTCAAAATGGTCACATGTTATAGCTCCTCTTGGGAACACTGGCCCTAGACCCATATCCATCAAATGTGTCTCAGATTTTTGATGCCATGATGTTAGAGAACTGATGAAAATGATAATGGAGCTAGAATAGTCCAAACACCATTAAGGCTCAAAAAAGGATGACCAAGTGTGAGATTCTAGGAAAAAAATTGATAGTCTCCTTAAAAACAATGGATATGAACAACAATGACCAACCAAAAGGATTATGTGAGAATGTTTTTGCTCACACTAATAAGTGTGTCAAGAAGTAAAATCAACCACTATGTAGTTGAAAATGGAAAATCTAGAGAAATTTTGTATGACTCTCCTCTGCAAAATGAGCACATGGTCAATGTCAACAACTCATAAAAATTGCAAGTATTGACATGTAAACCTGCATAGTGAATCAATGACTTCGCTTGCATATAACCACTTAATCCAAAGAAGCCAATTAGGCTTGTTGAGCACATATGAACAATCAGCATACATCCCCTAGGGCAAGGTTGGGTAAGTCTACCACCTTCATCAGTGAAGAGATCCTGACATCTGGGGTGTATCTCATTTAATGAAACCTCGACATGGCCCTCTTTACTAACATCAAAGGCTTTATGCAAAAATGTAATCACTATATCAATGACCACATGGACATACATAAGTGATATCCATAGAACCATACATAGTGTGTATGTGCTCTTATATATGAAATAAAATGGCACTAAAAGGGCTAAATTTATAGCCCAAGCACTAGTTAACAACACCTACAAGTGTCTTTCAACTTTGTCCTTTAGGCTCAAAAACTTGCATAAACTTGTGGTGATTGCCCCAAACATAATTGAAAACCTTTCAAGAAACCTATAAGTTTTCTAATGTGGCTGAATATTTGTTGTCAAATAAGTACAAAGAAATCTCTTATTGATGTTCTTGAACATGTCTAAAGAGAACTATGCATGAAAGTACTCCCAGATGGCTCCAAGAATCACCCCAAAAATGCTTCAAAATAGGTTTCAAAAGCAAAGAATGAAGCTTTGAGGGCCCAAAATGTTTCAAGGTAATGTGAACCTTAGTCTTTTTGCCTCTCTCAAACACCACAAGAGTGTAGCTTAATGGCAAGAGATTGCAAGTTAAGCGAGCTCCGGGGAGAATGGTATTGGGATGGGTGACCTATTGGGAAGTATTGAAAAGCTAAAGAAAAGATTTTTGCATATAATAAAACATCTACAAGTTTTGACGACATTGATGAAGAATCAAGTGACTAACAAAAGACACTTGATGAGAAATTTGGATTGCCCTTTTTAAAGACTCTAGGAGTAAGAAAGGCACATCTAAATGATACAAAAAGAAGAAATGACCCAAGACAAAGAAGATCTAGAAGGATGCGGAATTCAATGCAACGATTAATTAAGGGCTCAAAGCATCTTGAATATGTTTGAAGGTTGAAAAAGGCTTTGTATGGGATTAAACAAGCCCCTTGTGTTTGGCATACAAGGAGTGCATATATATTTAGTTTCCATTAGATTTTCTGGGTGTGATGCAGATCACTCATTATATTCAAGGAATTGAGTATTCTACAAAAATATGATATGCCTGATTGTAAGCCAATTTCTATGCAATTTGATGATTCTTTGAGGTGCACTCTACATTATGTAAATGCTATTTTGGATTATGCAAACATTATTCTCTACAAGTACTAGAGCTAGGTGAAATCAACTTTGGTTGGAATGAGCAAGCATGCTCAAGCAAACCAAGCATACAATAGTAGAGTGCTTGACAAAGGTAAAGGATAAAATTATCAACTATCAAGTATTGGGGAAGTTATAGATGAAGATAAGATCATACAAAAAGTGATGAATGGAGCAAAAGCTAAGAAAAAATGAACTCAGTTCAGTTTACGATTGCTTTGGATATATATTATGACATTGAAGTACTTGATTTCTACCTTTATAGGAAAACATCTAAGTCATGGAGATACCTTCAACCAAATTGGAGATGCACTGAAAGGTAATCAAAGCTCTTCCCTATACATTGATAACAATTTAGGAGGAATATCAAAGGTAAGAAGAATGAAAGAAGGAACTTCCCGAATGAATTATGTAGATAGAGGAACAAATGGAAGAGGAAGGGGTAGAGGAGATAAGAAAGGTAGGGGAAGAAGTCGAACCACCTCTCGATGTGCCATTTGTTTGATTACCAACCACATGCCAGAGACATGCTTCAAAGATCCCAAGAACCAAACAAGAAGAGACACTTCAATAGGTAGATATGGAGCACTTAGAGGTAGATACAATATAGTTTATGAGTACACATAACAATGGATACCAAGGTGGATATGGAGGAAGGAGAGACCACAAATCATATAGAGGATCAAACTTAAGGGGACTCTTTGCTTCTTATGAATCTCATCATGAATGAAGATAAAGAAGATGAAAACATATTCTACATTGATTCTGGTTGTTTAAATCGTGTAGTGAAATAGTGTAGCTCTTCTTTTTTATTTGGAAATGTATTTTTGTTGGGTACAATTATGAAATCCAAAGGCTATCATCTATATCATTCACATATTAAACACATTTTGGTTAGCTGTGATGTTATCTTTGTGGAAGATGAAATTCAACCACTACTTTTATGTAGTAGGGAGACCTCAGTTCTAGAGATGTGTATGACACTTTGTTGCCTCTTTTTATAAAGGGCAGTCAAGTGTTGGTCTAAATGAGGCAATTTCTTATCACATAATCTTAGCAGGGGATGGTTGAACCATACCTTAAGAGAGAGCATTAGGAAGCAATCCTCATACATTGATTTTGGGGCTAGTGGTTAGCCCATAATACTCCTAGCTAGGAGGTTGTGAGTTCAATTCCTCACATTGTCATCAGAGCCTATTTGAGGAACTTGGGCTAGATGGAGGTAAGGTGCCTCATTTGGTGGGCACTTGGAAAAAGCGCTTGTCCTTGCTGAGTGTGAAATTGGCCTTAGATGAAGGCACATCGGCATTTGGGCACCCACAAAGGGTGGGATAGGTCCAAATTTGGTCCAAGTGCTAGAGTTTGAGGTTGTTGGAAGCACTCATGCATGGAAAGTGGGTCCAAGAGAGTTAGAAGGGTTCACAAGTGAGCATTGACAACAATGCTCAGCCTAAGGAGAAAGGAATGTCACATAATCCTAGTAGGGGATGGTTGAACCATACCTTAAGAGAGAGGATTAGGAAGTAATCCTCATTCATGGCTTTTGGGGCTAGTGGTTAGCCCATCATACTCCTAGCTAGGAGGTTGTGATCTGAGTCTAAGGGAAAATGAATGCCACAGAATCCTAGTAGGGGATGGTTGAACCATACCTTAAGAGAGAGAATAATGAAGTAATCTTCATCCATGGCTTTTAGGGCTAGTGGTTAGCCCATCATACTCCTAGCTAGGAGGTTGTGAGTTATCCTTCATAGTTTGGGGAGGATTTATTCATTAGAGGATGTGATGGGTGATCTTATCACCATTGATATCACATACTCACTTTATAGTTTTCAAGAAGGATAATTCCAGAAGTATGAATGGATCATAAGGGTCCATGCACAGAGGATGGTTGGTAGAGATAGTTTCTTTAGTATGGAGACACATTTGTTTGCTATGGTATCATGTCATATCATTGTTGGCCATTTCATCAAAGGGTTTTGACCCTTAGAATGAATTTATTTTCTCCACTCTTCACCACATACACCTTCATTATTTATGGGATATTTGTTCTCAATTTTCATAGGAATGCATGTAATGAGAGATTATGTATTAGTGAAGAGAGGAGCAAATAAACTTATAAATCTATCTTTTAAGAAAAGGAGAAATCATGAATTAGTTCAAAGATCGAGGAGAGATCTCACTTTAGCTTAGGAAAGGAAAGAGAAAAAGGAAAGGAAAATATGATTTCTTCTTAGGGGAAGAATAGAGTATGTTTTCCTTTAAAGAGAAGAGGTGTTTAGAAAACATCTCTTAGTCCCTATTTTAGAAGGAATTCATTTACTCTACCTTTTGGTGTTTTCCTTCACATGGGAGTTTTCTTCTCCACTATTTTTGAAGGAAAAAACGTGGGAAACTTATGTGTATGTTCTTAGTTATGGATGAGTAGAGCAATTGGATTCAACATAATCTCTTTCAAAGGGAAAGGGAAAGTGGAATAAGTTCCACTTTTAGAGCTCTTTCCTTAAATGAGATTAGAGAGAGAGAGAGAGAATTTCACTTTCTTATGTTTAGATTCTCTCTATATGTGAGTGACACTCTTTTATCAAAGGCAATAGAGAGTTAGCTAATCATGGTGGTTAGATTGAGTCTCACCTGTAGACTCTAGAGAGAAGCACTCATGTTTATTTCTAGTGATGGTTCTTGATTATATGAGATGATCTAGTTATTGACATTACTGAGATTGGGAGTAGAGTTATGAATCTTCTCTTTATGGTTTCTAGGATATAGAGATCTAACTTATTGGGTTACCAAAATCTTAGTTGGTGTTTCATCATGAGGATGATGATTGAACATCAATTAGGAGGATGATACTAAGGGATTATCTGAATCTCAAAGGGAATGCTTTTGCATTCACATGTCAAACTAGATGGAAGAGAAAATTATAGAGTTTGCATTAGTGCCAATAAATGCTCTTCCAAGACTAGTCCTAAGGTAATGGCTGACAAATGAAAGACTTCTTGGTTAGTGGAATGTAGAGATTTATTTTACCATTATAAAAGCCCATCTTTTTCACTTGGGAAGGGATATTTTTTACTTGTAAATTTGAGATTCTTCTTGAAATTTGTGTTTTCCTCTCTTTTAAAAAAAAATTTCCTCAACATTTTATGCATTTTTTTGCATGTCCCTTTGTCTAGTCTACCTCTATGAGGAAGAACAAAGACCTATGCACTAAGTGAGCTTACAAGAGAGACTAGATACTCATCATGAGGAAATAACTTGTACTCCCTACCAAGGAAACTTATCTACTTACATATGGATCCCAATACCAACTATCTCCACCTTGTTAACACTAGTGTTGTACCAAAACAAGATACTACAATGTCCCTTTTTCTAACAAAAAAAAAATCATGCATAATAATCAAATAAAATTTTGGAAAAATTCTCAAGCCCATAAATACTTATACTTAGATGTTCTATAAAAAATATATGTTTAAAAAAATACCCTTTTTTAAAAATCAAAACATAGGAATGATTGAATATGGTTAAAAAAAACATTTCCTATCGGCTTACATATGAAGAACAACATATCTCCATAGAAAAAAAATTATCATGTTGGAATAATTTTCTAATGTTAATTTAAAGTCATATAATAATCTAAGACGAGTCTTGTAAATTAGAAGAATTATTTTCATAATAAGAAATGTCTAGTATATATATATAAAAACTATCATATTAATTTTAATCAGGTAGCATATGCAATATTTTCTCATCAAATGACCTTTTCTTAACATAGAAAAATAGTAGCTTTGTTTAACTTGAAGAAGGAGCATAGAAATTTGACTCTTAAGGTTGTCAAAAAAAAATAATTTCTAGCTCTAAAATTATCAAATAGTATTTTGATAATGAAAAATAGGTCATATTCATATCATCACTTTGCAAAACAATTCATAGATGATAATACTATCATGACACATGCGATTGCTTTTATGCCATAAAACTAGTTAAAATCATTATAAATCTCTGATTATGGATAGAAAAGTGTTTACATATATAAATTAAGAGGTTTAATGGCATTTATAGCAAAAATTCCAAGATCATGATTTTAATAAAAAGTTAACACAAACTCACATCAATGTAATTTTTGCCTCAATACTAAAATTAGCATCATAAAATTAGTGAATAAATTTTAGTGTTTCTATTCCTTTTAGTAATCTAGAAAATTCATCAAATACTCTCTCTTTTTTAGGACACTAAAGTGTCCAAGTACAACATTAGCGTTAACCTCTACCCAATGGTGCACTATGGAACAAATTTCTCTACACCTATCTAGCACTCTCCAGTCTGGTGGCCAACGGGTTCTTGGCTGGAGGAATCCTGAGAACAAGTTCCTTAACTTTTCCCACATCGATTCCTGTTTGGTTCAATTACTGCACCATTTTGACCATCATATTCATTTCGCTACTGCACTAATAGATTCAGATTATTTTTTGGGTCTATTGCATCTATAACACTTAGATGATTACTTTGAATCACTTTGTTCACCAAATTAACTATGATAGAACCACTTAACCATACACAGAATTTGCATATACGATAATTACTCACAACTTCAATATTCATAAATTTAAAGAATTACTCCAAAAACAAATAGTGTTTGCATAGAAGTTGCTCTTCCCATGACCAAAGCACAATTGGCAAAAACTTTGCATCTGTGATCTATGCCGGGCAAGTGTATCATATTCATTACCAAAAATTTACATTGGTTTGAAGGGGTAGCATCCTTTTACATTTACAATGATACACTTAGATTATTACAAGGGAAATGCGGCCTAACACTTGGCATGCACGGTGGAATTGAACCCAAAAATACTACAAGGTGACTTTACAATATGGTCTAGTTCAGCAAGTGGGTGGTTTGTTTCATCCGAGTTTGTAAACTCAGCCTATAAGGCTATCTAGAAACCTTCATGTGCTTTTGGAAAAGTACACTATATATTTTTTTGGACCACTTTAGCATAGCTTGTTCCATCAAGATAACATCTTTAGAGGTATGGCCCACAACAAAAACATCATGTAGAGTCACCTTTGATTGAGCAACAACCAATTTCTCTTTCATATCTTCCTACATATAAAAGTCTTGTTGCATGACTGTGCATGCCTTCTTCTTCACCACCATAGCTATAGTGAATACTTCCTCTAGTGCCAACTTGGCCCTTTGGTGCTAGATACGAGTCTACTCTAATTCCATAGTGAGTAGATTGACCTCAACTGCAAACTAGAATTGAAAAGCTTCAATATAGGTGGAGGTCAATTCTTCTTTGGCCTTCTTCAACCCATGACATGATTGTTCAAGAAAACATTGCAAACCTTCATTTTTTTTATGATTTCTTGAATTGTGGCCTTATGCATGTCATTTGGTCCTTGTAAATTATGCGAGTGATCTTGCACTACATCCCTTTCTCGGACTTCCTCTTCAAATAATTATTTAAAATATAATGAGAAATGCTCAGACTGATTGATAACATCTTGAGCCTCTTTGATGATGTTGTGCTTGAAGATGAGATCTTGCTCTTGGAGGGATTTTATGATTGAAATATGAAAAACTTTAGAGGCCAAGCCCTTAGAGTAGTTGGCCCACCAGGCCAGATCATCGATGACCTAATCATAGGCATGTTGTAGAAATGGTTCGAGGGCAATCAAGGACTCAAGCTGAAAATTTTGATTGACGTTGAAGCACTAATAGGATTTATTGAGATGTGGAAATGAAAAATTGTGGCTGAAATTGGGGAAGGAGGTGACGAGGCAAAAGAGGAAGAGGTGTGAATAGAGGTGAAAGAAAGATAAGGAGATGGGTGAGCAAAAGATGAAGGATTATCTTTAATAGGCAGAACAAACAAGGAGGGAGATGAGAATCTCTTGAAACTCATGCACAACGTTCTAAAATGGTTTTTTTCCTTTTCTTGAGTTATGCTTTCCTTTCCCAAGTTGATTTTCCTTTTTTTTATTTTGATCTTTCTTTTGATGGGCTTCAACTACTATTTGGAAATGTGGTCAATAGTCCTTCTAACTTGCTAGCTAGAGGATGAGCAAGGAGTGCTCTTGGTTGAGGCCATGGATTTTGATTTGTATAAACATGTAATAGTGCTAGAGCACTATGTTGTTACTTTACTCGATATTGGGTTTGTTCTTTCTCCCTACTGAGCTAATAATATTTCCTTTTTAGTTTTTCTTCAGTGAACTTGAGACAATTCTCAATTTCAACAACATTTTTCTTCCATTTGTTGATGTATTTTCCCCGTTGAGTCTTTTTAGGTCCCCTTTGTGGGTGGAAATCTTTTGGAAGCTCCTCTTTGCTCTTTGAGCTTGATGGATTAGGCATCTTTTTGCCTTTGTCTTGCTGCTTAACCTTGGCTTGGGCTCTTGAAATCACTTTTATGGGAGCTATTACTTCTTTGTAACCTTAATTAATAGAGTTAGAGGGAATGGTTGACAACATGTCAATAGGTGTAGGCTTACACCTATCTAGGCTGTGAGCATAGACCTTGTACAAGTGAGTTTGTCCACACTCATTACAAAGGGTTTCTTGGCTGCTAAGGGTGGTAATAAGGGAAATTGAGCATGCAAAAATTCCCTAATAAATTGATCCCCATTACACCTAAAGCAACACCTCTCAGAAGGCTAGGTCTCTATTGAGTTTCAACCATGTTTTGGTGGTGAAACATTCATGTATACTCAGGTTCACTATACCCATACCTTTGACTATAGTAGTCGTCATACCCACTTGAATAATCTACATAACCCAAATAGCTACTCGATTGGTCATCTACTAAGAGAATGTCTCTTGTTGACTACTTCTCCGACCACTCTCTTCCCCCACAACTTTAGTAATAATAAGAGTAATTGGAATTATTCCCAACTCTATTGACTCTTGTGTTTGTCCATACTTAACTGGAATTACATGTTGAGGAGTAGCTGGAAACTAACTCAACATGCATCTAGCTAGGTGTGTGGGATACTCAACATTGGTCTAGGTGGCTATTTGTATCAGTGGGTTGATAAAAAAACAAGTATGTTGGGGATACTAGTACTAGGGTTGTGCAACATGCCTTATGACTTGATAATTTCCCACAATTGGCCAATATTGGTATTGGCCCTATTGTGTAGGATGTAAGAAAAATAACATCAAAGAAAGAATAGACCAATAGACAGATTTGAGAGAAAAACAAAGACAAAGATAGATGCAGACTAAGAGATAGAGAACTCAAATTCTTAGATGGCCAAGAGGAATGCAGCAACACCAACGATGTTTTCCACTCGTGTGCTCCTAATGTGGATCTTAGATGGCGATTTAAACAGACTCTAGATGAAGCACTTACTAGTGCACAATTCTCTATATTGCTCAACATGGGCCATGCTTATATAGCTTTTACAAGGGGAGTCGGTATAGATAAACGTAATTGGGAGATACAAAATAGTCAACAAATATATGATTTGATAATATCTCCATGACCAGAAGTCCTATTATCGTGGAGCTACATGCTAGGAGAATAGGCCCCTTGGACCCACAGAAGCGGACAAGCCCCCTTTGCAGTGGAGACCTAGTGACTTGTAGGTTCAACTTTTTGGTGAGAGCCTCTTCCATTTCATCAATTCTTAAGGAACTTGATTTCACAGTTGGAGTAGACTCTATTGTTGATTAGAGGAATTGATTGGAATTACCCAAGTCTTCCTCAATGTGGATGCGCTTTTGAATGAAATCCTCCAAAGTGGTGGGGTTCATTAGATATGTTGCAGTATGTAACTGAGCATTCTTCAATCCATAAAATAAATTCAACCAATTTTACCTCTAATGGAAGGTCCCTGTTGCACATCATGCTACATATTGCTTCTAACAGCATGCAACTAATCTCAAATTTGCATTGGCTTATTGTTCGAAGATCTTTATTATTAGTGAGGTGTCATGCATAACTCTTGTTTTAGCAAATTTAGCTCTGAATTAATTCAAGAGCTAATCAACGATTTGGAAATTATGTATGCATATTGATTGGAACCATGCAGATGTAGTATCCTTCAAGGTGATCCAAAAGCTTCACATTGAGGAAAGAAATTTGTATCTTTTTCCACCGAAAAACTTGTTTGAATTCAAACTCATGTGCTTTAGGATCACCTTGGCCTTCATAGTACTCTTGCATAATTTTTTCCACTTGGTCAGGTCTCAAATTTCTACCAAAATTTGGCCTTACTATCTACATTTGTGGCATTTGTGGTTGTTATGCCAAGACTTGAGAAATAGGATTAGTTGATGGCACAAATATGTACTGTTCCTTTCCACTCTTAGCACATCTGTCTCAATGTAGTTGTTAGGCACTTGATAACACTTCAAAATCAAAAGGAGATTTTCTTTAAATTTGTCAATCCAAGAACAAGCTACTTGATTGTTGCTTAAAAATGCTTCACAAACCACAAATCAATCACTCATGAATGATACATGTTGAACTCATTGATAGTCCATACATAATAATATATAAAAAAACACGACTTTTTAAAACACGACTTTTGCAAGAAATATGGCTGGAAAGTTCAAATGATCATATCTTCATGAATATAACATCAAATTGAGTGATTCAAGTGCCTATTCCATGCCATTTTCCTGTAAAATTCAAATAAAACAAAAAAACACTTATCTTGACCGTATGCAAAGATGACACTCAATTCGAAATTAGACAACTTTCTTCATTCCATGAAAATTCAAAGTTAAAGCAGTAATTACTCAAGATAGAGCTCCACAGAAGTTCCAACACTATCTTCAACTAAATGATAAATCAACAACACCACAATCTTCACACAAGACACATTTACAAGAGAATCATGATGAAGAAGAAGATGAATAGCCAAAGAGAATCTCTCTTTCTCAAAGGAGCATACATTTCTGGCATTTCTAGCTATGTTACAAAATAAGATTTATATCTACTGCTTCACATCCTCCCCTCCCTAAACCTTTTGATGTCCTCATCAAAATCTTTTATGTACAAATACTTGGCTGTCATTTTCTTGAAAGTCCTATTTCCTACTATGTATCTCTTGAAGCTTCATGTACTTTTGTCTTTCTTTAGAATTAATGTTATGTACAAGTTCTATCATTGCTTTTTGCCAATTGACAATTGCCTACTATATTTCTAATTTGATATTCCAAAAGATACTCTCATATGCTGCCTTGCCTCTGGACCCAGAGAAACTCAACCAAAAATTTCTGAGTCTGTTTCGAAGAAACCAATTGAAAACACATCCTCAAATGTTTGTAATATATGCTTTGCATAAAATTACTTTGTCAAAATATTCCATGAGACAAACTCTATCCGACATCTAACTAGACTGAATAATAGAATTTTTGTTCCAGAATGGAAGCCCAAAAATATGAGGGTTCTGATGTTAACCTCTAAGAAGCTTTTCAAACATGCTTTATCATTTTCAAAATTTGTATCTAT
>CM035428.1:19944378-20079378 GCA_020310875.1 Ceratopteris richardii
GAACCCTTTCCTCTCAGAAGGCATATCATTCGCACAGTGCCAGAGCAAGTATCTGAAACGTTCAAAAGCTCTCTGCCCCTTGTCCGTAGATTTCTCGGGTTCTTCAGAGGACTTTCCTGTTTTGTAGACACGCTAAATGGGGCTGTTATGGCCCCGTGCAATCTCATAAGGTCGTCAAAGAAGTTTCTCGATGCTGCTACTTCCCTGGCATTGGCTTTGGCGATTTTGGGATCAGGGTTGAACGCACATGCATTTGTCGTACCCACTGCTCGAAGGCTTCAGAGTGATGAACTCGCAACAGTCCAGCTGTTCAGGGAGAACACTCCTTCTGTTGTTTACATCACAAACCTTGCTGTCAGGTAAAACTGAAGTCTCCAGCCGATTCATCCGTGACCTTCTATTTCATATTTTATCTTTTTCGGTCTCTTGATCTTGCTCACTCTTCCTAGAAGCGTGACCTATCCTTCCATTTGGTATTTTATCTTTTTCGGTTTCTTGATCTTGTTCACTCTTCCTAGAAGGATTAGTCATTATTAATCTAAGGATTTATGATCCTAGAAGAGCGTATTCAACAGGCAATAGAATGGAAGCCATTTGTGAGGTTTTCGTGGATTAAGTGTTAAGAATTGGAAGATACTTCTGAGGTCTTCGTGGGTAGAGAAGTTAATTCCTATTCCTCTTCTATGAGCACTAAAGGAAAGACCTTAGTCAAGGGAACCATATCTTATGAGGAAGCTTGAACTTATGCCTTCATTAAATACTTCGATTGAGGATTGGAATATGTCAGATATTATTTCCGAAAATGGAACCCCTCAAGAGAAGCATGCATTAGAGGAGATAATCTAAGTTACTTCTCCTAAATCTCTTGAAATTGATTAATGTAGAGGCCACTCGAATGTATTTAATTAAAAAAATTACAAGGACACGATAGAATACTCATATGATACCTAATTTGCAAGAAGGAAGCATTGTATGCAACAACCTTTCGATGCACCAAAGGCTGAATCCAAGTCTAGCCATTGCATCTTACAATGGATACTCATATGATCCCTAATTCGCAAGAAGAAAGTATTGTATGCGGCAACCTTCCACTGCACCAAGGCTGAATCTGAGTCTAGCCATTACATCTTACAATATGAAAATTATGATCTCACTTCCTAAGAATGGTTGAAATGTTCTTACCCAAACAAACCTTTGGTGAATTGTGAATAAAACCCATTTAGCAATCAATCCCAATGCTTGGACTATTGAAACTTGATAGAAATATCCTACCTATGCTTAACATGCCAGTGATGCATGGCAATATCTTTTAATGTTATAATTGACATGATCAAACATTCTATCTTTCTCACTTTTCTTATAAAGTGGACTCCAAAACCTTGTTTTCTATCACAAAGAGAGGTTTATAATTTGTGATCCAAGCAAGAATTCAACTCATGAAGCATTCCTTTTCAAATGGGTCAATAAATATGGTTGTGATAGAAGTTTGACCTAGACCCAAGTCATCCACAAGGGATCTGAGCCACACAAAGTAGTAATTGTGAAAGCTTCTCAAATCCCTATACTCAACCTTACAACTAGAAGTGGCCACGATAGGATGCATCTTGCACAACCAGGATTTTAAATATCTTTTAGTCTTCTATTTCTTGCAAACTTGCAATGTGAAATATATCTTTTCATGGGAAGATACTTCAAAATAATTTGAAGTACAAGTCTTCTTTTGCATATTGAAGTCGAAAGATGTATTCAATGTACAAAGCTTTTGTTCCATAGATCTTGTAACTTATGTTTAGTCATTGCATGATGCACATAGCAATAGCACTTTGATTATCGGAATATATCTCCATAAGAGGATGAATATAATCATCAAGATAACTTAAAATTTTCTGCAACCATATAGCTTCTAATTGTGGCTATAAAGACAACAACCCTATACTTTGCTACACTTGAAGATATAGCCACTTTTGGTTGTTTCTTAGAATGCAAAGAAATAAGACATTCTACAATAAAGAAACAATAGCCACTAATAGATTTTCTTCTCTCTCTCTCTCTCACCCGCCCTATTACAATTTGCAAATCCTTTAAATGTCGAGACTTTGTAAAACCATAGCATAATTCTTAGTTCTTTTCAAATATGTGAAAATCTCTTAACTGGTCCAATCTCTCGTTTTTTTGGAGTTTAGGTAGTGCATTATATATGCTTGGGTAGCTCTCTTTAGTACTTTAGGAATAAATGTGGGGAACTTGTGGTGGATCCCGCTGAACAACTTAGTATTTGGAAGGAGCATTATGAGGGTATCTTTGCTGACTTGACGAGAGGAGCCATAATGCAAATGTGTGAAATAGACATCCCATTGGGGTCTGGCCGAGTGTTACCAGAGTGAACCAACCAATGTAGTGGTTTGAAGTCCGCTTGACCTCTCAGAAACTTAAAAGGTATTGAGCCGCGGGTGGAGATGGGCTAACTCCAAAATTCTTTAAGATTCTCCTTTGTGATAAGGTTTGTTAGTCTTACTCTTCTTGTCCTAGCACACCGCTTGGCGAGACCTTTCTTAATTTGATGGAAAACTTGTTCGAGAAAGGGGTCATCCCAAAGTCGGTGGCAACCGTGGTTGTAGTTTCCATTCCCAAGGAGGACTTAATGTATGTTGACAATTATCGAGGGATTTCCCTGATCTCTGTTGCTCTTAAAATTGTGGTCTCTATGCTAATGAAGAGGCTTGTAGAGGCTCTTGAGGCTCATAATTTTTTCAATTGAGGTGAGGCTAGATTTCGTGCACATCATGAGTGCATGGGGCAATTCGTATGCATGCAAGAATTAGTGCTACAAAGGGTTGCACATAAACTGGCTACATACGTAGAGTATATTGACTTCAAAAAGGCATATGGCACTGTCGCATCCAGCGTTATTCCTTAAACTTGAAGCGACTGCCTAACGGATTGAGTGCTGAAATTTTTCCATGCTTTGTATGAGTCTTCAAAGGTCCGGGTTGGTGTGGAGGGACATCACTTAAGCGGGTCTGTCCCGGTGTTCCGAGGCATATTCCAAGCATGCGTCGGATATCCCATGCTATTCAATGTTTTATACTAGCGATTTGTTAGATCATGGGGGTGATCTTGGGGGCTCGATGTACCCGGTATCGGTCGACTTAAAGGTTTACTATTTGTAGATGACTTGGTGGTATGTTCAGATAACCCAACTCAGCTCTAGAAATCTCTGGATATGATTAGTGAGTGGGCTCAATTATGGGGTAGATAAACATATGGCCATGGTGTCTTTTGGCAAGGAGGGCGAGCTAACTACGGGCTTGCTATTGAATGGAAAGCGGATTCCCGTAGGAGAGAAGTATACATAGTTGGGTATGGAGGTAGAGTCTAAGTTCTCTATTGAAACAATCAATAAAAGTCAGGGAGAGAAGGGAAGGAAGAGCCTTTATGCTTGCCAACACTTGTTATGTAATCGTTCTTTTCCATGGATGTGGTTGGCTCCGTTGAAGAGCAGACTCTGTCGAAGAGTCTCCTATACCCCGTGATCTAACAAATCGCTAGTATAAAACATTGAATAGCATGGGATATCCGACGCATGCTTGGAATATGCCTCGGAACACCGGGACAGACCCGCTTAAGTGATGTCCCTCCACACCAACCCGGACCTTTGAAGACTCATACAAAGCATGGAAAAATTTCAGCACTCAATCCGTTAGGCAGTCGCTTCAAGTTTAAGGAATAACGCTGGATGCGACAGTGCCATATGCCTTTTTGAAGTCAATATACTCTACGTATGTAGCCAGTTTATGTGCAACCCTTTGTAGCACTAATTCTTGCATGCATACGAATTGCCCCATGCACTCATGATGTGCACGAAATCTAGCCTCACCTCAATTGAAAAAATTATGAGCCTCAAGAGCCTCTACAAGCCTCTTCATTAGCATAGAGACCACAATTTTAAGAGCAACAGAGATCAGGGAAATCCCTCGATAATTGTCAACATACATTAAGTCCTCCTTGGGAATGGAAACTACAACCACGGTTGCCACCGACTTTGGGATGACCCCTTTCTCGAACAAGTTTTCCATCAAATTAAGAAAGGTCTCGCCAAGCGGTGTGCTAGGACAAGAAGAGTAAGACTAACAAACCTTATCACAAAGGAGAATCTTAAAGAATTTTGGAGTTAGCCCATCTCCACCCGCGGCTCAATACCTTTTAAGTTTCTGAGAGGTCAAGCGGACTTCAAACCACTACATTGGTTGGTTCACTCTGGTAACACTCGGCCAGACCCCAATGGGATGTCTATTTCACACATTTGCATTATGGCTCCTCTCGTCAAGTCAGCAAAGATACCCTCATAATGCTCCTTCCAAATACTAAGTTGTTCAGCGGGATCCACCACAAGTTCCCCACATTTATTCCTAAAGTACTAAAGAGAGCTACCCAAGCATATATAATGCACTACCTAAACTCCAAAAAAACGAGAGATTGGACCAGTTAAGAGATTTTCACATATTTGAAAGAACTAAGAATTATGCTATGGTTTTACAAAGTCTCGACATTTAAAGGATTTGCAAATTGTAATAGGGCGGGTGAGAGAGAGAGAGAGAAGAAAATCTATTAGTGGCTATTGTTTCTTTATTGTAGAATGTCTTATTTCTTTGCATTCTAAGAAACAACCAAAAGTGGCTATATCTTCAAGTGTAGCAAAGTATAGGGTTGTTGTCTTTATAGCCACAATTAGAAGCTATATGGTTGCAGAAATTTTAAGTTATCTGATGATTATATTCATCCTCTTATGGAGATATATTCCGATAATCAAAGTGCTATTGCTATGTGCATCATGCAATGACTAAACATAAGTTACAAGATCTATGGAACAAAAGCTTTGTACATTGAATACATCTTTCGACTTCAATATGCAAAAGAAGACTTGTACTTCAAATTATTTTGAAGTATCTTCCCATGAAAAGATATATTTCACATTGCAAGTTTGCAAGAAATAGAAGACTAAAAAGATATTTAAAATCCTGGTTGTGCAAGATGCATCCTATCGTGGCCACTTCTAGTTGTAAGGTTGAGTATAGGGATTTGAGAAGCTTTCACAATTACTACTTTGTGTGGCTCAGATCCCTTGTGGATGACTTGGGTCTAGGTCAAACTTCTATCACAACCATATTTATTGACCCATTTGAAAAGGAATGCTTCATGAGTTGAATTCTTGCTTGGATCACAAATTATAAACCTCTCTTTGTGATAGAAAACAAGGTTTTGGAGTCCACTTTATAAGAAAAGTGAGAAAGATAGAATGTTTGATCATGTCAATTATAACATTAAAAGATATTGCCATGCATCACTGGCATGTTAAGCATAGGTAGGATATTTCTATCAAGTTTCAATAGTCCAAGCATTGGGATTGATTGCTAAATGGGTTTTATTCACAATTCACCAAAGGTTTGTTTGGGTAAGAACATTTCAACCATTCTTAGGAAGTGAGATCATAATTTTCATATTGTAAGATGTAATGGCTAGACTCAGATTCAGCCTTTGGTGCAGTGGAAGGTTGCCGCATACAATACTTTCTTCTTGCGAATTAGGGATCATATGAGTATCCATTGTAAGATGCAATGGCTAGACTTGGATTCAGCCTTTGGTGCATCGAAAGGTTGTTGCATACAATGCTTCCTTCTTGCAAATTAGGTATCATATGAGTATTCTATCGTGTCCTTGTAATTTTTTTAATTAAATACATTCGAGTGGCCTCTACATTAATCAATTTCAAGAGATTTAGGAGAAGTAACTTAGATTATCTCCTCTAATGCATGCTTCTCTTGAGGGGTTCCATTTTCGGAAATAATATCTGACATATTCCAATCCTCAATCGAAGTATTTAATGAAGGCATAAGTTCAAGCTTCCTCATAAGATATGGTTCCCTTGACTAAGGTCTTTTCCTTTAGTGCTCATAGAAGAGGAATAGGAATTAACTTCTCTACCCACGAAGACCTCAGAAGTATCTTCCAATTCTTAACACTTAATCCACGAAAACCTCACAAATGGCTTCCAATTCTATTGCCTGTTGAATACGCTCTTCTAGGATCATAAATCCTTAGATTAATAATGACTAATCCTTCTAGGAAGAGTGAACAAGATCAAGAAACCGAAAAAGATAAAATACCAAATGGAAGGATAGGTCACGCTTCTAGGAAGAGTGAGCAAGATCAAGAGACCGAAAAAGATAAAATATGAAATAGAAGGTCACGGATGAATCGGCTGGAGACTTCAGTTTTACCTGACAGCAAGGTTTGTGATGTAAACAACAGAAGGAGTGTTCTCCCTGAACAGCTGGACTGTTGCGAGTTCATCACTCTGAAGCCTTCGAGCAGTGGGTACGACAAATGCATGTGCGTTCAACCCTGATCCCAAAATCGCCAAAGCCAATGCCAGGGAAGTAGCAGCATCGAGAAACTTCTTTGACGACCTTATGAGATTGCACGGGGCCATAACAGCCCCATTTAGCGTGTCTACAAAACAGGAAAGTCCTCTGAAGAACCCGAGAAATCTACGGACAAGGGCAGAGAGCTTTTGAACGTTTCAGATACTTGCTCTGGCACTGTGCGAATGATATGCCTTCTGAGAGGAAAGGGTTCGCCAGTAGGTTGGGAAGAACCGCATTGACAGCCTTGACGGTCTTCTGTCAACGGGGGTCCTTCCGCAGAGCTTCGGACTCCGCAGAATACCCGAGTGCATAAAGATGTGTAGCGGATATGCTGAGGCTGCTTGGCGCAGCACCTTGCCGTGTCTGTAGAGAAGTCCGTCGTTACGTCGATGCCGATAGGGGTTGTTGAGTCTGTAACAGGGACAAGGTTGGACTCCTTGTATTCAACAACTCCATGACAAGCGTGAATAGTAAAGACTGCACCGGGATGGACTAGCGGATGAGGAGTCGAGGACTAATCTACTGTTCCAGTGCTTCATCGTCGATAATCTCGGTAGTCCCACTATCACCGAGCGCCATGCTCTTCGTTGACAAAAGAAAAACAATAACGTCCATAAAGTTTTTGACAAGGTGGAATGCGAAGTTGAAATGTGACACGTTCTTAAGATGGAGGCCCTTTTAGATAGAAGTTGAAATGCATTAAGGAGCTTTGGATTGAAGGCAGAAGGTTCAAGTTTTTTTCTTTAGAAAGCAAGTTCGGCCGAAGTTTTAATCTTGTTGTTTGAATCGATTGAAAGAACAATTGTATATGTGAATGGGCATAGTATTCATGAACCTTCCATATCTCATGAAGAAAGGTTAGATCCCTCAAAGATGACACTCTTGAAAAGGACTGCTAGAAGATAAGTGATTTGATAACTGATTTTTTTTACACTCGCCTAGGATCCATATTTGTCTTCTCATAGGGAGGGGTTGAACCCTCGCCCCCAACACAAGAGGCGAAAGGCCCAACGAGACAGCCTAACGCACATGGACAATTTCATCCATTTGAGAGCTTTGGATTGCATGTAGAAGGTTCAAGTTTTATTCATTGGTTTTGCTTGAACTTTTAGTGTCGAGGTAAGGACAGTCTCTCGAGAGTGTCTATTTTTTCTTTCAAAATTTTCAGCCTAAAGAGAGAGGTCAATTTATGTTATGTTATGCTACATAACAAAAGATACAACTAACTTATTAAAAGAAATTGAAATAATAACATCCTCTTGATAATATCGCTTGATAAGTAGATCAAATCCACATCTAAGTCTTGGAAGACATGAGAAAGATAGTGGTAAAGAACCCCAAGGCTACTCACAAGGCTTTTTCATTATCTTGAGCTTTGATGTTAACCATCAGTATATAGGAGTTAAATCTATAGAAATTCTTACTATGAGTTAGAAAATGAGTAGGGGCTTAAAGAGTTAGAACACATGACCATGTTCATAATTTTGACCCATGCTAAAGGGCTCTAGCACAAAACTAAAGGGAAGGCCTATTAAGCTTGACATGGAGGTTTATTTCTATAAACGCTCATCTCTACTCTAGTGGCACATGTAAGTCTTTCTCAAGGTTCAAATGAGAAGCTACGTTGCTTTTGAAAATCTAAAAGCAATTGAGCATCCTCGACATGGTTTGAATTATATATAAAATATTAGGTTGGTGAATGGTCAAGAGCTTTCTCATGCTATTGAGATATCAAGCTCAACATGGGATGATCGAGAATGACACATACCACTTTTCATTCTCTGGCATGTATAATGCTTACGCTAATATATATGAGGGATACTTTTAGTGAGCTTTATCAGATTTATCTACCAAGAGTTGTGGCACATTTGGTTCTTGCCAACTCACTCATTTGGGGACATTAGGGTTTTCTCTATGTAGTACTTTTTATATATTGTATTGGTTATAATGTTCTATTAGGTCATTCTTGAAGTGGTGCAATCGTGATGCACCATGATGGATTCCCTTTCATGTGAGCTTCATGACGATACCCTCATGCACAAAACCAACCTCCAGATGCCGCACACAGTACTCTGTACAAGACTTACAAAATACACAGAAATCACACAGCACACACAAAGCACGAACATAGATTTCCTTGGTTTTACAAGTGCAATGGAAATTTTAGCCTATGGTTGACCAAGCCACTATTTGTTTTATTATAGAATATATACAAAAGTGTCCAATAGCCATTTGGCCTTTCACATAGACACTAATGGTAATAATCTCCTGCTAAATCCAATATGGCCAAAATGATTAGGGGAGGAAAAATAAAGAATGATAAAAAATACTTGAGTGTAAGTATAAAAACTATACCTCCCACCTGATGGACATGTTACATGGTATAACAAGCAATTGTGCAAGATCAAGAATCAACTAACCCCCATCAAGTGACAATAGTGTCAAATTTTATCATGTGGTAGAGCTTTAGTTAAAGCATCCACAACATTATCTCGAGTATGAACCTTCACAAGAGGAATTGCACTCAATGGCTAAGTAGTCTCTAATGAAGTGATACCTCACCTCAATGTGCTTGGTCTTTGCATGATAGACTAGATTCTTAGCCAAAGCAATGGCATTCCGACTATCACTAAGCAAACAAAGTACATGTTGAGGTAGACCCATATCACAAGCAAGACGAGAAAGCCACAATGCTTCCTTGCATGCCTCACTTGCTGCAACATACTCTGCTTATGTAGTGGAAACAGTTGTACATTCCTGAAGACAAGATCTCCAAGAGATAGAACCTCCACCAAAGGGAAAAACATACCCTCATGTGGACCTCCACTTGTCTACAAAACTAGCATAATCATAAGTTGTGTAACCAATAATGGATGTCTTTCCTCTACCCAAGCATAGAAACTTGTCCTTAGTGCCACTCAGATATCTCAAACTCATCTTGATCACTTCCCAATGCTTCTTGCTATGATTAGACATATATCTGCTTATAATTCCACTAACAATGCAATATCTGATCTCGTAACTACCATAGCATACATGAGACTACCAACAATAGATGGATAGGGATCATCTAATTTGGAGTAATCATCCTTGCTCAAATCCTTTGGCCCATCTGATTTGGAATAATCATCCTTGCTCAATTTCACATATATAAGTAGGTGTACTCAATGACTTGCCACCTTGCATACTGAACATGTGAAGTACTTTGGATACATACTCACCTTAAGAAAAGTATATGCATCTTTTACTCCTATCACGAGTAATGTGATTGCCAAGAATATGTTTGGCATCCCCCCAATCCTTCATATCAAATGTCTCGCTCAATTTCCTTTTGAGCAATCACAGGTCACTAAAGGATTTCACAGCAATCAACATATCATCCACATAAAGTATCAAGCATATCATACTGCTATCTAAGCATCTCTTTGTGTAGAGACAGTGATCCTTATTACTTTGAGAATATCCTTGAGATTTTATAGAAGCATTAAACTTTGGCACCATTATCTACGGGATTGTTTAAGTCCATATAAGCTATTCTCTAGCTTACAAACTAGGATTTTCACATCCATTGGGACTAGCTTTAAGTCCTCCATTGCAATGAATACAAGCAACATGCATAGTGTAATCGTCTTGACTATTGGAGAGAATATTTCCTCAAAATTAACACCATGTTGTTGTGTAAAACCCTTTGCAACAAGTCGTGAGTTAGACTTTGAAAAAGCCCTATCAAATGTGAATTTCAGCTTATATACCCATTTACATGCTAAAGCTTTTTTACCCTTTGGCAAAGGTACAAAATCCCAAGTATCATTCTTGTGAATAGAATACAATTCACTCTTCATGGAACGCTCCTATTTGACATGATCCCTCTGTATGCATAGCCTCTTTGTAGCAAGAAGGTTCACCAACATCTGTTAGCATAACAAAGTCCAAACTTGGAACATATCTATGCAAGAGACATGTAGAACATATCAACGGTTGCTGAACAGAAACATTTGCAGACTGATTTGATTGGACATTCTCTTGAACATTTGTATGTGTATCATTTTTATGCATGCTAAATGGAGGACTCGTATCCTTGAACACCACTCTTCTCATCTCAACCTCCTTAATGGATTTTTTATGCAACTTAGACTGATTGAAAATGACATCACTAATTTTGATCAGTAAGTATGCTTCAGGATCCCATAAGCAATGTCCAAATTGGACTTCTTGAACATATCTAAGAAAAATGCATTTCTTTGACTTATGGTCCAATTTTTTTCTAAGATTCTTGGGTATATGAACATACGCTTCACGCCCAAAAACTCAAAGATGATCATAATATGGTGGTTTCCATATCCATAACTTTTGTGTCACTTTCAAAACTTCGACAGTACTAGTTAATCACATGAACGAAAACAATAGCTTTTACCCAAAAGCCTTGTGAAACTTTTGCATGACGGAGCATAGAAACTATTCTATTATGAATAGTTTTATTCATCATTTTAGCTACACCATTTTATAACCAAGTATAAGGAGCTATAAAATCTCTATGAATTCCTCTAGATATATAAAAGAGATTGAAATCATGTGACGTATAGTTAGCCCCATTATTTGAATGTAAATACTTGATCTTAGTTCCTTCTTTAGTCTTGACTAAAGCAAGCCATTTTCTAAAAGTAGGAAATACCTCATCCTTCGAATTGATAACATATACCCATACTTTTCTAGTAGCATCATCTATGAAAGGGACAAAGTTTTAAGAACCATGTCATATTATGGATGTATACCCTCTTGGGTGAGGTGGCATAGATGCCACTTGGCATCGTTAGAGACATTATATCTATTTGCTAGAAGAAAGAAGAGAGGAGTCTCAATTATCTCATTATTATGTGGGATGAGAGAAGAGACTTAGAAGAGAGTCTTTGAATAAGACTCACGCAAGGGAGCTCGATGACTGAGAGGAGATTAAGATGTTCATGCTCTGTGTGTTTGGCTCGTGGGGCAGCGTGGGAATTCTTTTGGATCCATGACAAGCAAAAGACTAGGTATTTATGACACTAGTATCAGAGTTGCAGATCTTCCACACAATTTGCGTTGTAGAGGAATCAAACCCGCGCCATGAATTTGGGAGCCGGACCATCTATCCACGATGCCAAGCTCATATGGTGACTCCATTCAGTTTTAAACTCCTCAATCAACAACATTTCAGCCACTTAGGACTGATTTAGAAAAGATTTGGCTATCTATCCCTTTCGACATCTTCATATGGTCTCTTCTCAGCCATGCAGACCTAGTTTGGGGAGGATTTGTTGCTCGAGTGCCTTGAAGTAGAGAAAAGATTTGTTGCTCTCACACTACCTCCCTTAGAATGTTTCTGAAAAGCTCCTCCTTAACCATGGATGCTTGTGAAGAGGGGAAAAAATTTATTTGTGAGAGAAGTACGATGATGACTATATTGATGAGAGAGATTTTGATTTTCAAAATCTACAATGTAGTAGTCGATGGTCCTTTGAGATGGCAAGAATATGAAGATTGTCTGAGGTCATACTGTCACCATCAAAGACATAAGTGATGCACACACGGATGTGAGAAGCACGAGATGATCCTCAAGGCAACAAGGCACCATCAAAGATGACTCTTTCTTCAATGTGATTTAGCAAGGAGGAGCTATGGCCTCAATTTCAGGTTTGAGTGTTTTTGAAATTTTGTAAGAATCTTCATTTTTGAGAGGGATAATGAAAGGCTAGGGGGGCAAGATTTTGAAGCGAAATCATTTTTAGGGAGAGTATGGCATATATACTCTCATTTTAAATCAAGGATTCCCTCAAAATAAAGAAACCACAAGCTTTAGGCATATTCAAAATAGCATTATTGATGATTTTCACGTAAATTTTAGGAGCTATTTTGGATAAGTAGCCATTTTGGGAAAGCGAAATGAAATGGGATTTTTCATAGATTTATGGAAAAAATCATGGACACATATAGCATGATGTATGGAATTTCATATACAATCAAGAAATTCAAAGATTGGCTCAGTATGATGGGAGTTTGAAGCTCCACAAAAACCCTTCCATCACTGTTTGAGAAAAAAAATTCAGCACCTGAATCTAAGAAATTCCCATTTTGGAAGAGGGAAAAAGAGGTACACTAGCTATGGATGGATGGGAAAAAGTATATATACTAAGAGTATGGTATATGGAATTCATAATGGAATCATTTATTCATAAGAATAATAAATTAAGTAGGAATTTTACTTCCTCAAAAACCCCCTTTCCACACTTTTTGGGAAAATTTTCAGATGTTGATTTTTGTCAAACTCCACTTTTGGGAGTAAAAAAAGAGATCATTTATGAAACTTCCAATGGATTAGTGCATACATATATGAAGTATGGTGTACATTACCATGGAGAATGAGAAAATCCAAGAAAAATCCACATTAGGAGTGGATTAGAAGCTTGCTGAAAGCTCACATGTAAGTTTTTGCCTGAAAGTAAAAATCTTGATTTAGGCCTCTTTTGGGGAGCAAATTAGTATGCTCTAAGGGAGGATTTGGAAAGGCAAAAATAGACCCAATCATCTTCATATACTACTCTCTGAGTTTATGGCGAGAATTCTAGGATTTGCTTGATCGAAGAATGCTTTTGGGCACTCTAAAACTCACATTTTCACACTTTTTCCAGCCCCTCCAACCGTTCATTAGTTTGGCATGTCCCACTTGGAAAGGCCATATCTTGGGCTAGAAAACTCCAAATTGGACGCGTTATGGTTCGTTTTGAAGAGCACAAGGTTTGCTTTTAGTTTAGCAAATAAATTTTGGAAATTATGTATTTTTACAGGTCTATGCAAGTTTGCAAAGTCTGAATAGTTTTTGGTAACTACCTTTCGGGAGACATATCGTACAAATCGGGAAGGTGATTGAAATAATTTCACTTCAAGACACTTGCACATGACATATATTTCATTTTGGTAATCATTTGAACATGCTTTATGTTTTGGGAAGTGATCCGATGTTTTCAGACACTTCAAAGTTTATGTTAGGACCTGAGAAGGAAGGTGCAGAGGTCTCAAAGCTCATTGAAAAGGACTTGGATGCATGCAATTCTAATACCAAAGCATTCAGGGATGTATGATTTATATTTTTATGCATTTTACTTTATGTTACAGCATGTTCTGTATATACATGCATAGATTGGAATGTATACATCAAATGTTGATCATTGTTTAAATTCTAAAAGTATGGATCAACATGCTAGGAGTACACTTTTTGATTGTTTGTGGGAAAGATGGTTGTAGGAACTACATGGTTATGCAACAAAGAGATTGTTGTTAGCATTTGTTGTTCTATTTTTGCAGGTTATGGAGTCCATATATGAGTATATGGCATGTATGCCATGGGCTTTTGAAGCCCTATGTTGTTCGATGGCCTATGTGCCATTGAGATTATGGTTAAAGTTTTTTTGGACTCCATTTCCTTGAGGAAATATTGTCAAAATTTTTCCCACCTCATGGTGTTATATATGCACTTACCTTTACGTAATAATGTTATGGAATGGTAATGTGCCTTCTCTGCAAACATCAAATAAGATGATAGCATGCTTATAAGCATGTATTTGATGGACTTATGACCATCACAATATTATAGATAAGGCAAATTCATTAGAAATAGGATCCCTACACATAATCCTTATGGATTTAAACTATAGGATTGCTAAGGGGAAGGACATGTACCTTCACCATTAGGAATGTGCAGAAGCAATCCTATAGGTTATAGGAAGTTGCATACAGACACAGGAGATACATTTATGATAATCTCCAATGTACTAAAGATTTATTTATCTTCAAAAGAGTCTCACATGATGATTAAGGGACTATGAGGTATTATGATGAATACCCAAAGAGTGATTAGTTTCACTGATACACCTCACTTAAGCAAGTAGTGAAGCATTTTTGCTACACTACTAAGGAAACCAATTAGATGGAATCAGAGATATGGGATCAGAGAGATGGGTTTCATGAGAAAGCATCGACAAGTGCTAATGTGATTTGAGTGATGGTTAGGAAGGCCAGAGGTATGGCACTGGCTCTATGATTTAGAGCATAGATCCCTTAGTCGGGAACATTTGGGGTACCCAATACATATATGTATATTGGGATCTACAGAGAGGTACTTAGACTTTGTCTTGGTATCTAGGAACAAGTTGGTTTGGAACAGAAAGGGATATCCACTGTCACATATTGACTAGAACCAAACTAACTAGTTCGAGCACACGGGACTCATTTGAGTCCACCAATACGAGTTCATGATATGGGATTCATTAGAGTCCACCCACATATTCCATTACATATACATGGAATATATATATCGGTTTAGTGTAGGTATGATACAATGAATTGGAAGAAGGCTCCACTAGTATGGGATGATAGGAATGGCTTCCCTTTGAGCACTCTTCTTCTATGGCTAGGGAGAAAAGGACTCATCATTCATGGTGTTATGTCTCACTAAATCAAAGGAGAGCTCTTAGTAGATATCTCCTTAGGATTGGGAATTATCTTCATAGTTTAGGGCATATTTATTCTTCCAGTAGAGCATGTGATAGATGATTTTATCACCATTCATATCACATACTCATTTTCAAGTTTTTAGGAAGGATAATTCCATCAGTTTGATTGGATCGTATAGATCCATGCATAGAGCATGGTTGGCAAAGATAGCTCTTTAGTATGGATACACATGTGTTTATGGTATCATGTCATATCATTGCTAACCATTTTAGTAGAGGACTTTGACCCTTATAAGGAATTTATTTTCCTCACTCTTCACTACATATACCTTCATTAGTTACAGGAGATTTATTCTCCATCTTCATACGAATGTATGTAATGAGGGATTATGCATTAGTTATGGAAGAAAGGAGAAAACGAATTCATAAGTTTCTCTTTTAAGGAAAGGAGGAAGAGGGGATTAGCTTAGATATCTGGGAGTGATCTCACTCTAGCTTAGGGATCCTACTTTAGCTCATCTTCCTTAAAGGGGAAAAGGGAAGGAAAATATGATTTCCTCTTTGGAGAAGAATAGAGTATGTTTTCCTTTAGAGATAAGAGATGTTCACAAACAATCTTTTAGTTTATTTTAGAAGGAATTCATTTACTCTACTTTTCAGTGTAATCTTCCTCCTGAAGTATTTCGATGTCGATGCACCACAGAGCGCTCTCCTTCTCAAGAGCTCCACAACGATATGCTCGGAGTAGAAAACAGAGCTCCTGATGCCACACACAGTACTTCGCACAGATGGTGTAGAATACACAGAAAACACAGTACACAGAGGAGCACAAAGACATACTTCTTAGGTCTTACAAATGCGGTCAAACTTATAGTCTGTGACTAACCAGGCCATTATATGTTTTATTAAAGAACATATACAAGGAAGCGTTCGGTGGCCATTTGGCCTTTCACATGGACACTAACGATAACAATCACCCACTAAAGGCCAACATGGCGAAAGTAACTATGGGATAAAAATAAAGAATGATAAAGAATACCTAAGTGTAAGTATACAAACTATACCTCCCACCTAATGGGCATGTTACACAGTATACAAGTGACTGTGTAAGATCAAGAATCAAGTAACCCCCATCAACTCACAACTGTGTCAAAAGCTATCGTGTGGTAGAGCTTTGGTCAAAGCATCTACAACATTATCTCGAGTGTGAACCTTCTCAAGAATAATGCGCTCAGTGGCTAAGCAATCTCTAATGAAGTGATACCTCACCTCAATGTGCTTGGTCTTTGCATGATAGACTGGATTCTTAGCCAAAGCAATGGCACTCTGACTATCACTGAGCACGCGAGGTACATGCTGAGGTAAACCCATATCACAAGCAAGACGAGAAAGCCACAATGCTTCCTTACATGCCTCACTTGCTACAACATACTCTGCTTATGTGGTGGAAATAGTTGTACATTCTTGAACACGAGATCTCCAAGAGATAGCACCTCCAGCAAAATGAAAAATGTACCCTGATGTAGACTTACAATTGTCTACACAACTAGCATAATCAGAATCTGTGTAACCAATAATGGATGCTTTCCCTCTACCTAAGCATAGACACTTGTCCTTAGTGCCACTCAGATATCTCAAAACCATCTTGAACACTTCCCAATGTTTCTTGCCAGGATTAGACATATATCTGCTCACAACTCCCACTGCAAATGCAATGTCTAGTCTCGTAGCTACCATAGCATACATGAGACTACCAACAGCAGATTGATAGGGAATTTTGGTCATGAATTCCTTTTCCTCATCTGATTTGGGGCAATCATCCTTGCTCAATTTCACATATGTGGGTAAAGGTGTACTCAATGCCTTTCCACTCTGCATATTGAACCGATGAAGTACTTTGGATATGTACTCACTTTGAGACAAGTATATGCATCTTTTACTCCTATCACGAGTAATGCGCATGCCAAGAATATGTTTGGCATCCCCCAAATCCTTCATATCAAATGTCTGACTCAATTTCATTTTGAGAACTAACAAATCATAAGAGGACTTCCCAACAATCAACATATCATCGACATAAAGTATCAAGCATATCAAGCTGCCATCTGAGCATCTCTTTGTGTAGAGACAATGATCCTCATTGCTTCGAGAATAGCCTTGAGATTTCATCAAAGCATCAAATTTTGGTACCATTGTCTAGGGGACTATTTAAGTCCATACAAGCTCTTCTTAAGCTTACAAACTAGACTTTTCTTGCCAGGAACTACATAACCCTCTGGTTGTTCCATATAGATCTCATCTGTAAGATCTCCATGCAAGAAAGAAGTTTTCACATCCATTTGGACTAGCTCTAAGTCCTCCATTGCAATGAATCCAAGCAACATGCACTGGGTAGTCACCTTGACCACTGGACAAAAGATTTCCTCGAAATCAACACCATGTTGTTGCTTAAAACCCTTTGCAACGATTTGTGCTTTATACTTTGGAGAAGCACTTCCTCTGTCTGCATAGCCTCTTTGTAGCAAGAAGGCTCACCGGCATCTGTTAGCATAACAAAATCTAAACCTGGAACATATCTATCATGAGGATGTGAGACATGTCTAGAACGTCTCAATGTTTGTTGAATAAAAACATGTGTAGACTAATATGAATGGACATTCTCTTGAGCATCCCTATGTGTAGCATTTTTATGCATGCTAACCAGAGGACTAGTATCCTCAAACACCACTCTTCTCACTTCAACCTTCTTAATGGGTTGTTTATGCATCTTAGAATCATTGAAAATGACATTACTACTTTTGATCATTGTCCGTGTTTTAGCATCCCATAAGCGATATCCAAATTTTCCTTCTCGACCATAACCAAGGAAAATGCATTTCTTTGACTTATGATCCAACTTTTGTCTAAGATTCTTGGGTATATGAACATATGCTTCACACCCAAAAACTCAAAGATGATCATAATAGGGTGGCTTCCCTGTCCACAACTCCTGTGCCACTTTCAGACCTTTGGAAGTACTAGGTGAAAGGTTAATCACATGAACTCTAGTCAATATTGTTTCTGCCCAAAAGCCTTGTGAGAGGTTTGCATGATGCAACATAGAGACTACTCTATCTTGAATAGTTCTATTCATCCTCTCAGCTACACCATTCTGTACTGGGGTATAAGGATCTGTAAACTCTCTATGAATCCCTCTAGACTGACAGAAAAGGTTGAATTCATGTGAGGTATACTCATCCCCGTTATCTGAACGTAAAGCCTTAAGCTTAGTTCCTTTTTCAGTCTCAACTGAAGCAAGCGATTTTTTGAAGTGGGGAATACCTCATCCTTCGGTTTGATAGGATATACCCAAACTTTTCTAGTCGCATCATCTATGAAAGTGACAAAGTAGAGAGAACCACCTAAGGACCTAGTGGGCATAGGACCACACACATCTATATGAACGAGATCTAAAGGCTGAATTGAAGAGTCAATGTGCATTCAGTGCACATTTTTGGTTTGCTTTCCATATTGACAATGCTCACAAAATGAAAAATCAGAGAAAGATAACACAGGTAAGTAGCCAGAACGAGAAAGATTTTCCATTCCACTACGAGATATATGGCCCAAATGACCATGCCAAATACAAGCCATAGGTTGTTCAGTAACAGCTAACAAGTGTTCTTTCTGTAATACAAATAACGGATAAAGTGAGCCAACTTTGCTTCCTTTTGCAATAACCATATTGTCCTTTGATATGCGAAAGGACTGAGCATAGAAGACCACCTTGTAACCAAGGTCATCAAGTTGACCAACTGACATCAAACTATGTGATAACTAAGGTACATGGCGTACATTATGCATAGTAAATTTTGAATCATCAATGAACTGCACAACCACATCTCCAATCCCCACAACATCACACTGGTAAGAGTCACCAAGTCTCATGGTACCAAGAGACTTTGTTGCATAATTAGAGAACCATTCTCTATGTGGTGTCACATGGAAAGAAGCACCAGAATCTAGCAGCCAGGTGTGGGAAAGAGAATAAGCCATAAGCGCCTCAGATGGCACAATACTATCAAGTGTCAACACATCAGCATCATCATAAATAGCATTAATTTCTTCAATCTTCACAATCGAAATAGATGGTGCAGGTAGCTGTTTAACATGCCCATCAACGTTCTATCCTTTACCTTTAGCATTCTTTAATGCATAACAATCTTTCTTCATATGTCCTTTCTTATGACAATAATGGTATTCGATATCCCTCTTTGTTGATTTACTTCTACTCTTATTTCATTGACCATTCTTTTCCTTGTTCTTGCTCCTACCACATTGGTGATTCTTTTCTTGGTAAGAATCACGAACATTATATGCATCTCCACTCTGAGTGCCAACCATAGATTTTCTACAAATCTCCTCATTCAAGAGTGCTCCACATATGTCATCAAAGACAAGTTTACCGCCAGGTGCACTATTGCTAATAGCTGTGCAAAATATATCCCATGATGATGGCACATGATGATGGCCATCATGATGATGGCTCCACATGATGATGGCCAGGTACATAACAACAATACTGCTTTCATTTCATTATCCATATCCATTCTCTGAGCTTGTAACTGGGAGAATATAGCATCAAACTCATTTAGATGAGCAACAACACTATCCGTGTCCTTCATTCAAAGGTCATATAATTTTCTCATCAGGTACACTTTATTTGACGCCGTCTCTTTTTCATATGTATTGCATAACTTCTTCCAAAGCTCCTCTGCACTTTCACAGTCTAATACTGTAAAGTAAACATTATCTGCCAGGTGCAAGCGAATGGTAGACCTGGCCATTTCATCCAACTCATCCCAATCATCTTCATCCATGTCAGCAGGCTTCTTTGAAATCCCATTTACTAGCTTCCATTGCCTCCTTTAAATCAGCACATCTTTAATCTGATTCTTCCATAGAGCAAAGTTTGTGCCATCAAATTTTCGGATCTCAAAATGGTCTTTGCCCTGCAAGTTATAACTCCTCCTCGGAACACTAGCACTAGACCCTGATCCATTGGATGTGCCTGAGACCTCTGATGCCATGATAGTAGAGAACTGAATAGAATGATAATGGAGCTAGAAGAGTATGAACTCCAACAAATAAGTGTATCAAGGAGTAAATCAACCACTATATAGTTGACAAAACCAGAAATTTGGAGCAATTTTGTTGTATCCTATGCAAAATGAGCATATGACCAATGTCAAAATATCATAAAACTGCAAGTACTGACATGTTTTCTTGCATAGTGAATCATTGACTCCACTGCATATAATCAGTTACCCAATAGAAGCCAACTAGGCTTATCAAGCACCTATGAACAACTATCATACATCTCCTATGGCGAGGCTGGGTAAGTCTTCCACCTGCATCACCAAAGAGACCCCGACATTTGGGTGTCTCCCAATTAAGAAAACCTCACCACGACCCTCTTTATCAAATGTAAAAGGCTTTATGCAAAGAACATAACTGCTATATGAATTACCATATGGAAGTACACAAGCGGTATCCACAGAAGCGTACATGGTGTGTATGTGCTCAATATATGAAGTAAAATGACACTAAAGGCTGAATACACAGCCCAAAAACTAGCCAATAACACTTGCAAGTGTCTATCAACTCTGATGTTTTAGGCTCAAAAAACCTGCATAAATTTGCAGCAACTGCTCCCACCAAAACTAAAACCTTTCAAGAAACATGTAGTTTTACGAGTGTGGCTGAAAACAAAGCCCCAAAGGGTGATATTTATTGTCAAAGAAGTACAAAGAACAATCTTCTTGATGTTCTTGGTCCCGTGTGAAGAGAACTATCTGTGGAAGTACTCCAAAATGGCTCCAAAAGACACCCAAAAATGCTTCAAAAATAGGCTTTGAAAGCAAAGAATGAAGATTTGAGGGACCAAAACATGTTCAAGGTAATTTCAACATTATTCTTTCCCCTTCTTCAAACACCACAAGAGTGTATTTTAGTGGCAAGAGCTTGCCATGATTAAGCGAGCTCTGGCGGGAACAGTACTGGGATGGGTGACCTCCCGGGAAGTACCCGGAATCTCTATCTTCCTTGATCGTTGAGGTCCTCCCTCGCGCGCAGCCAACGGTGACTCAGATGACAAGGTATGCCAAGGTCTATGCCTTGGTCATTGCCTTAGTTGTAAGCCTTGGAGAAAGCCTTGGGGGGTAGCTCGCTTCGCTCGCACAAAAGGAACAAAGATTTTTGCGTCGAACTGCTCTGATACCAGTGAAGTATTTCAATGCCGATGAACCACAGAGCACTCTCCTTCTCGAGAGCTCCACAATGATATGCTCAGAGTAGAAAACGAAGCTCCAAAAGCCGCACACAGTACTTCGCACAGATGGTGTAGAATACACAGAAAACACAGTACATAGAGGAGCACGAAGACAAACTTCTTAGGTCTTACAAATGGGGTCGAACTTACAGTCTGTGACTGAGCAGACCACTATATGTTTTATTAAAGAACAGATACAAGGAAGTGTTCGGTGGCCATTTGGCCTTTCACAGGGACACTAATGGTAACACCTCCAAATGGGACTTTCACTCTCCACTACTTTGGAAGGAAAAACATGGAGAACTTATGTGCATGTTCTCAATTATGGATGAGTAGAGCAATTGAATTCAAAATAATCTCTTTCAAAGGGAAAGGGAAAGTGGAATAGATTCCACTACCAGAGCTCTTTTCCTTAGATGAGATTATATATATATATATATATATATATATATATATATATATATATATATATATATATATATATATATGTGTGTGTGTGTGTGTATGTATATATATGTGTGTGTGTAGAGAGAGAGAGAGAGAGTTTCACTTTCTCTCTTCTAGATTGTCTTTTTAGGAGTGGCACTCTTCTATCAAGGCAATTGGGAGATTAGTTAATCATGATGGTTAGATTGAGTCTCACTTGTAGACTCTAGAGGGAAGCAGTTATGCTATTTTCAGTCATGGTCCTTGACTAGACAAGATAATCTAGTTATTGACATTAGTTAGACTGAGAGTAGATTGATGATACCTCTCTTTAGAGTTCTGTTACAGTTAGTGTCCATGTGAAAGGCCAAATGGCCACTAGACACTTCTTTGTATATGTTGTTTAATAAAACATATAATGGCCTGGTCAATCAAAAACTGTAAGTTTGACCGCATTTTGTAAGCCCCGCTGCTTTCTCTAAGGCTTACGACTAAGGTAGTGACCAAGGCATAGACCTTGGCATACCTTGTCATCCGAGTGACCGAAGTCACCGTTGGCGCCATTGGTTGTGCACGAGGGAGGACCCTAATGATAAAGGAAGATAGAGGTTCCCGATACTTCCTGGGAGGTCACCCATATCAATACTATTCCCCCCAGAGCTCACTTAACCATGGCAATCTCTTGCCACTAAGCTACACTCTTGTGGTGTCTTAAGAAGGGGAAAGACTAAGGTTAACATTACCTTGAATGTTTTGGTGCCTCAAAGCTTCATTCTTTGCTTTCAAAGCCTATTTTTGAAGCATTTTTGGGGTGTTTTTTTGAGACATTTTGTTGTAGTTTCGCACATATTTCTCTTGACACAGGTCTAAGAACATTGAGACGATTGTTCTTCGTACTTCTTCGACAATAAATATCGACCTTTTGGAGCTATGTTTTCAGCCACGCTCGTAAAACTACAGGTTTCTCGAAAGGTATTCAATTTTGGTGGGAGCAACTGCTGCAAATTTATGCAGGTTTTTTGAGCCTAAAACATCAGAGTTGACAGACACTTGCAGGTGTTGTTGGCTAGTTTTTGGGCTGTGCATTCAGTCTTTTAGTATCATTTTAGTGCATATATTGATCACATACACACGATGTAGGCTTCTGTGGATACCGCTTATGTACGTCCATGTGGTCATTGATATAGCGGTTATGTTTTTTGCATAAAGCCTTTTACGTTTGATAAAGAGGGTCGTGGTGAGGTTTTCTTAACTCGGAGACACCCAGATGTCAGGGTCTCTTTGGTGATGCAAGTGGAAGACTTACCCAACCTCGCCATAGGAGATGTATGATAGTTGTTCATAGGTGCTCGATAAGCCTAGTTGGCTTCTATTAGGTAACTAATTATATGCAATGGAGCCAGTGATTCACTATGGAGGTAAACATGTCAATACTTGCAGTTTTATGATATTTTGGCACTGGTCATATGCTCATTTTGTAGAGGATACTCTCGCAAAATTTTTCCAGATTTTTGGTTTAGTCAACTATATAGTGGTCGATTTACTCCTTGACACATCTTATTCATTGGTGTTTGAACTCTTCTAGCTCCATTATCATTCCATTTAGTTCTCCACCATCATGGCACCAGAGGTCTCAGGCACTTCTGGTCGATCAGGGTCTAGTGCCAATGTTCAGAGGAGGTGCTATAACTTACAGTGCAAAGAACATTTTGAGATCCAAAAATTTGATGGCACAAACTTTGCTCTATGTAAGAATCAGATTAAAGATTTGCTGATTCAAAGGAGGCAATGGAAGCTAGTAAATGGAATTTCAAAGAAGCCTATTGACATGGATGAAGATGGTTGGGATGAGTTAGATGAAATGGCCAGGTCTACCATTCGCTTGCACCTGGCAGATAATGTTTACTTTATAGTATTAGACTGTGAAAGTGCAAAAGAGCTTTGAAAGAAGTTATGCAATACATATGAAAAAGAGACGGCATCAAATAAAGTGTACCTGATGAGAAAATTATATGACCTTCGTATGAAGGACATAGATAGTGTTGCTTCTCATCTAAATGATTTTGATGCTATATTCTCCCAATTATAGGCTCAAAAAATGGATATGGATAATGAAAAGAAAGCAATACTGCTATTATGCACCTTGCCATCACCATGGGATATGTTTTGCACAGCTATTAGCAATAGTGCACCTGGTGGTAAACTCATCTATGATGACATATGTGGAGCACTCTTAAGTGAGGATATTCGTAGAAAATATGTGGTTGGCACTTAGAGTGGAGATGCATATAATGTTCATGATTCTTACCAAGGAAAGAATCAACAACGTGGTAGGAGCAAGAACAAGGAAAAGAATGGTCAACGGAATAAGATTAGAAGTAAATCAAGGAAGAGGGATATCTCATTATTTTCATAAGAAAGGACACATGAAGAAAGACTGTTATGAATTAAAGAATGCTAAAGGTAAAGGACAGAATGTTGATGGGCATGTTAAATAGTTCCCTGCACCATCTACTTTGACTGTGAAGATTGAAGAAATTAATGCTATTTCTGATGATGCTGATGTGTTGACACTTGATAGTACTGTGCCAACTGAGGCTCTTATGGCTGATTCTTTTTCCCACACGTGGTTGCTAGATTCTGGTGCTTCTTTCCATGTGACACCACACAAAGAATGGTTCTCTAATTATGCAGCAAAGTCTCTTGGTACCGTGAGACTTGGTGACTCTTACCAATGTGATGTTGTGGGGATTGGAGATGTGGTTATGTTCATTGATGGTTCATAATTTACTATGCATAATGTATGCCATGTACCTCAGTTATCACGCAGTTTGATGTCAGTTGGTCAACTTGATGACCTTGGTTACAAAGTGGTCTTCTATGCTCAGTCCTTTCACATATCAAAGGGCAATATGGTTATTGCAAAAGGAAGCAAAGTTTGCTCACTTTATCCTTTATTTGTATCACAGAAAGAACACTTGTTAATTGTTACTGAACAGCCTATGGCTTGTATTTGGCATGGTCATTTGAACCATATATCTCATAGTGGAATGGAAAATCTTTCTCGTTTTGACTACTTACCTATGTTATCTTTCTTTGATTTTTCATTTTGTGATCATTGTCAATATGGAAAACAAACCAAAAATGTGCATAGAACGCACATTGACTCTTCAAATTGACTCTTCAATTCAGCCTTTAGATCTTGTTCATACAGATGTGTGTGATCCTATGCCCACTAGGTTCTTAGGTGGTTCTCTTTACTTTGTCACTTTCATAGATGATGCTACTAGAAAAGTTTGGGTATATCATATCAAATTGAAGGATGTGGTATTCCCTACTTTCAGAAAATGGCTTGCCTCAGTTGATACTCAAAAAGGAACTAAGCTTAAAGCTTTACGTTCAGATAACAGGGGTGAGTATACCTCAGATGAATTCAACCTTTTCTGTCAGTCTAGAGAGATTCATAGAGAGTTTACAGATCCTTATACCCCATTACAGAATGGTGTAGCTAAGAGGATGAAGAGAACTATTCAAGATAGAGTAGTCTCTATGTTGCATCACACAAACCTCACACAAGGCTTTTGGGCAGAAGCAGTATTGACTGCAGTTCATGTGGTTAACCTCTCACCTAGTACTACCAAAGGTCTGAAAGTGGCACAAGAGTTGTGGACAGGGAAGCCATCATATTATTATCATCTTTGATTTTTTGGGTGTGAAGCATATGTTCATGTACCCAAGAATCTTAGACAAAAGTTGGACCATAAGTCAAAGAAATGCATTTTTCTTGGATATGGTCAAGAAGGACAATTTGGATATCGCTTATGGGATCCTGGAACGCGGTCAGTGATCAAAATCTTTGATGTCATTTTCAATGAGTCTAAGATGCATAAACATCCCTTTAATGAGGTTGAAGTGAGAAGAGTGGTGTTTGAGGATACTAGTCCTCCAGTTAGCATGCATAAAAATGTTGCACATAGGGATGTTCAAGAGAATGTCTATTCAGATGAGTTTGCACATGTTCCTGTTTAGCAACCATTGAGACGTTCTGCACGTGTCTCACATCCACCTGATAGATATATTCAAGGTTTAGATTTTGTTATGCTAACAGATGTCGGTGAGCCTTCTTGCTACAAAGAGGCTATGCAGACAGAGGATCATGTCAAGTGGGAGTGCGTGCCATGAAGAGTGAGTTGGATTCTATTTACAAGAATGGTACTTGGGATTTAGTACCTAGCCAAAGGGCAAGAAAGCTTTACCATGTAAATGGGTATATAAGCTGAAATTCACATAAGATAGTGCTTCTCTAAAGTATAAAGCATGACTCGTTGCAAAGGTTTTTAAGCAACAACATGGTGTTGACTTCGAGGAAATCTTCTCTCCAGTGGTCAAGATGACTACCCTGCACCTGTTGCTTGGATTTGTTGCAATGGAGGACTTAGAACTAGTCCTGATGGATGTGAAAACTATGTTCTTGCATGGAGATCTCACATATGAGATCTATACGGAACAACCAGAGGGTTATCTAGTTCCTGGCAAGGAAAGTCTAGTTTGTAAGCTTAAGAAGAGCTTATATGGACTTAAACAGTCCCCCAGACAATGGTACCAAAAGTTTGATGCTTTTATGAAGTCTCAAGGCTATTCTCGAAGCAATGAGGATCATTGTCTCTACACAAAGAGATGCTCAGATGGTAGCTTGATATGCTTGATACTTTATGTCGATGATATGTTGATTGTTGGAAAGTGCTCTTATGATTTGTTAATTCTCAAAAAGAAGTTGATTCAAACATTTGATATGAAGGATTTGGGGGATGCCAAACATATTCTTGGCATGCGCATTACTCGTGGTAGGAGTAAAAGATGCATATACTTGTCTCAAAGTGAGTACATATCCAAAGTACTTCATCGGTTCAACATGTAGGGCGGAAAGGCATTGAGTACACCTTTTACCACATATGTGAAATTGAGCAAGGATGATTGCCCCAAATCAGATGAGGAAAAGGAATTCATGACCAAAATTCCCTATCAATCTGTTGTTGGTAGTCTCATGTATGCTATGGTAGCTACAAGACCAGACATTGCATTTGCAGTGGGAGTTGTGAGCAGATATATGTCTAATCCTAGCAAGAAACATTGGGAAGTGGTCAAGATGATTTTAAGATATCTGAGTGGCACTAAGGACAAGTGCCTATGCTTAGGTAGAGGGAAAGCATCCATTATTGGTTACATAGATTTTGACTATGCTGGTTGTGTAGACAATCATAAGTCTACATCAGGGTACATTTTTCATTTTGCTGGAGGTGCTATCTCTTGGAGATCTTCTCTTCAAGAATCTACAATTGTTTCCACCATAGAAGCAGAGTATGTTGCAACAAGTGAGGCATGTAAGGAAGCATTGTGGCTTTCTCGTCTTGCTTGTGATATGGGTTTACCTGAGCATGTACCTCATTTGCTCAGTGATAGTCAGAGTGCCATTGTTTTGGCTAAGAATCCGGTCTATCATGCAAAGACCAATCACATTGAGGTGAGTATCACTTCATTAGAGATTTCTTAGCCACTGAGCGCATTATTCTTGAGAAGGTTCACACTCGAGATAATGTTGTAGATGCTTTGACTAAAACTCTACCATAGGATAGCTTTCGACACTGTTGTCACTTGATGGGGTTACTTGATTCATGATCTTACACAGTCACTTGTATACTCTGTAACATGCTCATCAGATGGGAGGTATAGTTTGTATACTTACACTCAGCTATTCTTTATCATTCTTTATTTTTCTCCCATAGTTACTTTGGCCATATTGGTCTTTAGTAAGATATTGTTACCGTTAGTGTCCATGTGAAAGACCAAATAGCCATCGGACATTTGGTCTTTCACATGTGAAACGCCACTATATGTTCTTTAATAAAACATATAGTGGCGTGGTCAGTCACAGACTATAAGTTCGACCGCATTTTGTAAGACCTAAGAAGTTTGTCTTCGTGCTCCCTGTGTACTCTGTTTTTCTGCATATTTTGAAGCCTCTATATGGAGTACTGTGTGCGGCCTTCGGAGCTCGGTTTTCTACTCCGAGGATATCGTTGTGGAGCTCTCAAGAAGCAGAGCGCACTGTGGGCATCACCATCAAAATACTTCAAGTTCATAGGAGGTAGGGATACATCTAACATATTCGGGTACCAAGCTCTTAATAGGTGTTACATCATGAGCATGATGTGTAAACATCAATTAAGAGGATGGGTACTTTAGGATTATCTAAATCTCAAAGGGAATGCTTTGTGCATTCATATGAAAAAGTATAGGGAAGAGACATATTATAGTTTGCACTAATGCCAATAGATGCTCTTCCAATAGCACTAAGTCCAAAGGAAATGGATGATAAACTAATGACTTCTTGGTCAGTGGAATGTAGAGATTGCATTTTACTACTAAGAAATTCTTATATATGAGTTAGATGATGGATTTGCATAGTTCACAAGGTAGTTTAGATTAAACTATTACTTGTGATTACACTCAAGGTTAGGAAGGCCTAGAGTGGTATGATGGAAAATCTATCATTTAGTCCAACATGGGCTTCAAGTCAATTTTTATGGGACTTGGTTCTATATTTTAGACGATTCTATGGTTTATTATCTCCATTATTGTATGGTCAAGCCTATAAGCTTGGCACTTTACACTTGCTTTGCATATTATTGCTCCAAGGAGGATACATCATATGGGCGTAGGTCATTCTGATGATGCTATGTCGTATGTGAGTGATATATTGGAAGTTTAGTGTATATGGGAGGTAATAGGCACCACACATACAGTTTCCCACTTTTAAGATGATCTCATATGAGGTCTTCTTAAGGGGAAGGATATGGGGGAACAACACATAGAGATGACCATGTACATAGAGTACATGGGGTTCAAGGGAGTCTGAGCACTTTCTTCTACCCTTAAAAACATTTCATTTACATTTTCGAGGATAAAAATGCTTTCAAGGGGAAGGAAATGTCATAATATGGATGTATACCCTCTTGGGTGAGGTGGCATAGATGCCACTTGGCATCATTAGAGACATTATATCTATTTGGTAGAAGAAAGAAGAGAGGAGTCTCAATTATCTCATTATTATGCCGGATGAGAGAAGAGACTTAGAAGGGAGTCTTCAAATAAGACTCACGCAAGGGAGCTTGGCAGTTGAGAGGAAATTAAGATGTTCATGCTCTGTGTGTTTGGTTCGTGGGGCAGCGTGCAAAGTCTTTTGGAGCCTTGACAAGCAAAAGATTGGGTATTTAGGACAAATTACCTTATGGGCATAGGACCAGACACATCCATATGAATGAGATTTAAAGGCTGAATTGAAGAGTTAATGTGTGTCTTATGCACATTCCTAGTTTGCTTTCCATATTGACAATGCTCACAAAATGAAAAATCAAAGAAGGATAACACAGATAAGTAGCCAGAACGAGAAAGATTTTCCATTCAACTATAAGATATGTGGCCCAAATGCCCATGTCAAATACAAGCCATAGGCTATTTAGTAATAGCTAACAAGTGATCTTTTTGTGATAGAAATAAAGGATAAAGTGAGCCATTTTTGCTTCCTTTTTCAATAACCATATTGCCCTTTGATATGTAAAAGGACTAAGCATAGAAAACCACCTTGTAATCAAGGTCCTCAAGTTGACCAACTGACATCAAACCATGTGATAACTGAGGTACATGGTGTACATTATGCATAGTAAATTTTGAACCATCAATGAACTACACAACTACACCAATCTCGACAATGTCACACTGGTAAGAGTCATCAAGTCTCACAGTAACAAGAGAGATCGTTGCATAAGTAGAGAACCATTTTTTATGTGGTGTCACATGGAAAGAGAATCAACTATAAGAGACTTAATGGGCACAATACCGTCAAGTGTCAACATATCAACATCATCAGAAATAGCACTAATTTCTTCAATCTTCATAGTCAAATCACATGGTGCAGATAGCTATTTAACTAGCCCATCAACGTTTTATCCTTTACCTTTAGCATTCTTTAATGCATAACATTCTTTCTTCATGTGTCCTTTGTTATGAAAATAATCGCATTTGATATTCATCTTCTACTCTTATTTCATTGACCGTTCTTTTCCTTGTTTTTTCTCCTACCATGTTGCTAATTCTTTCTTGGGTAAGAATCACAATCATTATAGGCATTTTCGCTCTAAGTGACAACCATAGATTTTCTACAAATCTCCTCACTCAAGAGTGCTCTACATATGTCATCATAGACCAATTTAGCACCAGGTGCACTATTGCTAATAGCTGTGCAAAATCTATCCCATGATGATGGCAAGATGCATGGAAACAAGGGTGCTTTCATTTCATTATCCATGTCCAAATTATGAGCGTGTAACCGAGAGAATATAACATTAAACTCATTTAGATGAGAAGCAACTTTATCTTTGTCCCTCATGCAAAAGTCATACAACTTTCTCATTGTATACACTTTATTTAATTCCATTTCTTTTTCATATGCATTGCATAACTTCTTCCAAAGCTCCTATGCACTTTCATAGTCCAATGTTATAAATTAAACATTATCTTCTAAGTACAATAGAATGGTGGACCTAGCCATTTCATCTAACTCATACCAATCATCATCATCCATATCAATAGGATTCTTTGAGATTCCATTTATTGTCTTCCACTATCTCTTGTGAATCAACACATCTTTAATATGATTCGTCCATAGAGCAAATTTTGTGCCATCAAAATTTTAGATTTCAAAATGGTCACATGTTATAGCTCCTCTTGGGAACACTGGCCCTAGACCCATATCCATCAAATGTGTCTCAGATTTTTGATGCCATGATGTTAGAGAACTGATGAAAATGATAATGGAGCTAGAATAGTCCAAACACCATTAAGGCTCAAAAAAGGATGACCAAGTGTGAGATTCTAGGAAAAAAATTGATAGTCTCCTTAAAAACAATGGATATGAACAACAATGACCAACCAAAAGGATTATGTGAGAATGTTTTTGCTCACACTAATAAGTGTGTCAAGAAGTAAAATCAACCACTATGTAGTTGAAAATGGAAAATCTAGAGAAATTTTGTATGACTCTCCTCTGCAAAATGAGCACATGGTCAATGTCAACAACTCATAAAAATTGCAAGTATTGACATGTAAACCTGCATAGTGAATCAATGACTTCGCTTGCATATAACCACTTAATCCAAAGAAGCCAATTAGGCTTGTTGAGCACATATGAACAATCAGCATACATCCCCTAGGGCAAGGTTGGGTAAGTCTACCACCTTCATCAGTGAAGAGATCCTGACATCTGGGGTGTATCTCATTTAATGAAACCTCGACATGGCCCTCTTTACTAACATCAAAGGCTTTATGCAAAAATGTAATCACTATATCAATGACCACATGGACATACATAAGTGATATCCATAGAACCATACATAGTGTGTATGTGCTCTTATATATGAAATAAAATGGCACTAAAAGGGCTAAATTTATAGCCCAAGCACTAGTTAACAACACCTACAAGTGTCTTTCAACTTTGTCCTTTAGGCTCAAAAACTTGCATAAACTTGTGGTGATTGCCCCAAACATAATTGAAAACCTTTCAAGAAACCTATAAGTTTTCTAATGTGGCTGAATATTTGTTGTCAAATAAGTACAAAGAAATCTCTTATTGATGTTCTTGAACATGTCTAAAGAGAACTATGCATGAAAGTACTCCCAGATGGCTCCAAGAATCACCCCAAAAATGCTTCAAAATAGGTTTCAAAAGCAAAGAATGAAGCTTTGAGGGCCCAAAATGTTTCAAGGTAATGTGAACCTTAGTCTTTTTGCCTCTCTCAAACACCACAAGAGTGTAGCTTAATGGCAAGAGATTGCAAGTTAAGCGAGCTCCGGGGAGAATGGTATTGGGATGGGTGACCTATTGGGAAGTATTGAAAAGCTAAAGAAAAGATTTTTGCATATAATAAAACATCTACAAGTTTTGACGACATTGATGAAGAATCAAGTGACTAACAAAAGACACTTGATGAGAAATTTGGATTGCCCTTTTTAAAGACTCTAGGAGTAAGAAAGGCACATCTAAATGATACAAAAAGAAGAAATGACCCAAGACAAAGAAGATCTAGAAGGATGCGGAATTCAATGCAACGATTAATTAAGGGCTCAAAGCATCTTGAATATGTTTGAAGGTTGAAAAAGGCTTTGTATGGGATTAAACAAGCCCCTTGTGTTTGGCATACAAGGAGTGCATATATATTTAGTTTCCATTAGATTTTCTGGGTGTGATGCAGATCACTCATTATATTCAAGGAATTGAGTATTCTACAAAAATATGATATGCCTGATTGTAAGCCAATTTCTATGCAATTTGATGATTCTTTGAGGTGCACTCTACATTATGTAAATGCTATTTTGGATTATGCAAACATTATTCTCTACAAGTACTAGAGCTAGGTGAAATCAACTTTGGTTGGAATGAGCAAGCATGCTCAAGCAAACCAAGCATACAATAGTAGAGTGCTTGACAAAGGTAAAGGATAAAATTATCAACTATCAAGTATTGGGGAAGTTATAGATGAAGATAAGATCATACAAAAAGTGATGAATGGAGCAAAAGCTAAGAAAAAATGAACTCAGTTCAGTTTACGATTGCTTTGGATATATATTATGACATTGAAGTACTTGATTTCTACCTTTATAGGAAAACATCTAAGTCATGGAGATACCTTCAACCAAATTGGAGATGCACTGAAAGGTAATCAAAGCTCTTCCCTATACATTGATAACAATTTAGGAGGAATATCAAAGGTAAGAAGAATGAAAGAAGGAACTTCCCGAATGAATTATGTAGATAGAGGAACAAATGGAAGAGGAAGGGGTAGAGGAGATAAGAAAGGTAGGGGAAGAAGTCGAACCACCTCTCGATGTGCCATTTGTTTGATTACCAACCACATGCCAGAGACATGCTTCAAAGATCCCAAGAACCAAACAAGAAGAGACACTTCAATAGGTAGATATGGAGCACTTAGAGGTAGATACAATATAGTTTATGAGTACACATAACAATGGATACCAAGGTGGATATGGAGGAAGGAGAGACCACAAATCATATAGAGGATCAAACTTAAGGGGACTCTTTGCTTCTTATGAATCTCATCATGAATGAAGATAAAGAAGATGAAAACATATTCTACATTGATTCTGGTTGTTTAAATCGTGTAGTGAAATAGTGTAGCTCTTCTTTTTTATTTGGAAATGTATTTTTGTTGGGTACAATTATGAAATCCAAAGGCTATCATCTATATCATTCACATATTAAACACATTTTGGTTAGCTGTGATGTTATCTTTGTGGAAGATGAAATTCAACCACTACTTTTATGTAGTAGGGAGACCTCAGTTCTAGAGATGTGTATGACACTTTGTTGCCTCTTTTTATAAAGGGCAGTCAAGTGTTGGTCTAAATGAGGCAATTTCTTATCACATAATCTTAGCAGGGGATGGTTGAACCATACCTTAAGAGAGAGCATTAGGAAGCAATCCTCATACATTGATTTTGGGGCTAGTGGTTAGCCCATAATACTCCTAGCTAGGAGGTTGTGAGTTCAATTCCTCACATTGTCATCAGAGCCTATTTGAGGAACTTGGGCTAGATGGAGGTAAGGTGCCTCATTTGGTGGGCACTTGGAAAAAGCGCTTGTCCTTGCTGAGTGTGAAATTGGCCTTAGATGAAGGCACATCGGCATTTGGGCACCCACAAAGGGTGGGATAGGTCCAAATTTGGTCCAAGTGCTAGAGTTTGAGGTTGTTGGAAGCACTCATGCATGGAAAGTGGGTCCAAGAGAGTTAGAAGGGTTCACAAGTGAGCATTGACAACAATGCTCAGCCTAAGGAGAAAGGAATGTCACATAATCCTAGTAGGGGATGGTTGAACCATACCTTAAGAGAGAGGATTAGGAAGTAATCCTCATTCATGGCTTTTGGGGCTAGTGGTTAGCCCATCATACTCCTAGCTAGGAGGTTGTGATCTGAGTCTAAGGGAAAATGAATGCCACAGAATCCTAGTAGGGGATGGTTGAACCATACCTTAAGAGAGAGAATAATGAAGTAATCTTCATCCATGGCTTTTAGGGCTAGTGGTTAGCCCATCATACTCCTAGCTAGGAGGTTGTGAGTTATCCTTCATAGTTTGGGGAGGATTTATTCATTAGAGGATGTGATGGGTGATCTTATCACCATTGATATCACATACTCACTTTATAGTTTTCAAGAAGGATAATTCCAGAAGTATGAATGGATCATAAGGGTCCATGCACAGAGGATGGTTGGTAGAGATAGTTTCTTTAGTATGGAGACACATTTGTTTGCTATGGTATCATGTCATATCATTGTTGGCCATTTCATCAAAGGGTTTTGACCCTTAGAATGAATTTATTTTCTCCACTCTTCACCACATACACCTTCATTATTTATGGGATATTTGTTCTCAATTTTCATAGGAATGCATGTAATGAGAGATTATGTATTAGTGAAGAGAGGAGCAAATAAACTTATAAATCTATCTTTTAAGAAAAGGAGAAATCATGAATTAGTTCAAAGATCGAGGAGAGATCTCACTTTAGCTTAGGAAAGGAAAGAGAAAAAGGAAAGGAAAATATGATTTCTTCTTAGGGGAAGAATAGAGTATGTTTTCCTTTAAAGAGAAGAGGTGTTTAGAAAACATCTCTTAGTCCCTATTTTAGAAGGAATTCATTTACTCTACCTTTTGGTGTTTTCCTTCACATGGGAGTTTTCTTCTCCACTATTTTTGAAGGAAAAAACGTGGGAAACTTATGTGTATGTTCTTAGTTATGGATGAGTAGAGCAATTGGATTCAACATAATCTCTTTCAAAGGGAAAGGGAAAGTGGAATAAGTTCCACTTTTAGAGCTCTTTCCTTAAATGAGATTAGAGAGAGAGAGAGAGAATTTCACTTTCTTATGTTTAGATTCTCTCTATATGTGAGTGACACTCTTTTATCAAAGGCAATAGAGAGTTAGCTAATCATGGTGGTTAGATTGAGTCTCACCTGTAGACTCTAGAGAGAAGCACTCATGTTTATTTCTAGTGATGGTTCTTGATTATATGAGATGATCTAGTTATTGACATTACTGAGATTGGGAGTAGAGTTATGAATCTTCTCTTTATGGTTTCTAGGATATAGAGATCTAACTTATTGGGTTACCAAAATCTTAGTTGGTGTTTCATCATGAGGATGATGATTGAACATCAATTAGGAGGATGATACTAAGGGATTATCTGAATCTCAAAGGGAATGCTTTTGCATTCACATGTCAAACTAGATGGAAGAGAAAATTATAGAGTTTGCATTAGTGCCAATAAATGCTCTTCCAAGACTAGTCCTAAGGTAATGGCTGACAAATGAAAGACTTCTTGGTTAGTGGAATGTAGAGATTTATTTTACCATTATAAAAGCCCATCTTTTTCACTTGGGAAGGGATATTTTTTACTTGTAAATTTGAGATTCTTCTTGAAATTTGTGTTTTCCTCTCTTTTAAAAAAAATTTCCTCAACATTTTATGCATTTTTTTGCATGTCCCTTTGTCTAGTCTACCTCTATGAGGAAGAACAAAGACCTATGCACTAAGTGAGCTTACAAGAGAGACTAGATACTCATCATGAGGAAATAACTTGTACTCCCTACCAAGGAAACTTATCTACTTACATATGGATCCCAATACCAACTATCTCCACCTTGTTAACACTAGTGTTGTACCAAAACAAGATACTACAATGTCCCTTTTTCTAACAAAAAAAAAATCATGCATAATAATCAAATAAAATTTTGGAAAAATTCTCAAGCCCATAAATACTTATACTTAGATGTTCTATAAAAAATATATGTTTAAAAAAATACCCTTTTTTAAAAATCAAAACATAGGAATGATTGAATATGGTTAAAAAAAACATTTCCTATCGGCTTACATATGAAGAACAACATATCTCCATAGAAAAAAAATTATCATGTTGGAATAATTTTTCTAATGTTAATTTAAAGTCATATAATAATCTAAGACGAGTCTTGTAAATTAGAAGAATTATTTTCATAATAAGAAATGTCTAGTATATATATATAAAAACTATCATATTAATTTTAATCAGGTAGCATATGCAATATTTTCTCATCAAATGACCTTTTCTTAACATAGAAAAATAGTAGCTTTGTTTAACTTGAAGAAGGAGCATAGAAATTTGACTCTTAAGGTTGTCAAAAAAAAATAATTTCTAGCTCTAAAATTATCAAATAGTATTTTGATAATGAAAAATAGGTCATATTCATATCATCACTTTGCAAAACAATTCATAGATGATAATACTATCATGACACATGCGATTGCTTTTATGCCATAAAACTAGTTAAAATCATTATAAATCTCTGATTATGGATAGAAAAGTGTTTACATATATAAATTAAGAGGTTTAATGGCATTTATAGCAAAAATTCCAAGATCATGATTTTAATAAAAAGTTAACACAAACTCACATCAATGTAATTTTTGCCTCAATACTAAAATTAGCATCATAAAATTAGTGAATAAATTTTAGTGTTTCTATTCCTTTTAGTAATCTAGAAAATTCATCAAATACTCTCTCTTTTTTAGGACACTAAAGTGTCCAAGTACAACATTAGCGTTAACCTCTACCCAATGGTGCACTATGGAACAAATTTCTCTACACCTATCTAGCACTCTCCAGTCTGGTGGCCAACGGGTTCTTGGCTGGAGGAATCCTGAGAACAAGTTCCTTAACTTTTCCCACATCGATTCCTGTTTGGTTCAATTACTGCACCATTTTGACCATCATATTCATTTCGCTACTGCACTAATAGATTCAGATTATTTTTTGGGTCTATTGCATCTATAACACTTAGATGATTACTTTGAATCACTTTGTTCACCAAATTAACTATGATAGAACCACTTAACCATACACAGAATTTGCATATACGATAATTACTCACAACTTCAATATTCATAAATTTAAAGAATTACTCCAAAAACAAATAGTGTTTGCATAGAAGTTGCTCTTCCCATGACCAAAGCACAATTGGCAAAAACTTTGCATCTGTGATCTATGCCGGGCAAGTGTATCATATTCATTACCAAAAATTTACATTGGTTTGAAGGGGTAGCATCCTTTTACATTTACAATGATACACTTAGATTATTACAAGGGAAATGCGGCCTAACACTTGGCATGCACGGTGGAATTGAACCCAAAAATACTACAAGGTGACTTTACAATATGGTCTAGTTCAGCAAGTGGGTGGTTTGTTTCATCCGAGTTTGTAAACTCAGCCTATAAGGCTATCTAGAAACCTTCATGTGCTTTTGGAAAAGTACACTATATATTTTTTTGGACCACTTTAGCATAGCTTGTTCCATCAAGATAACATCTTTAGAGGTATGGCCCACAACAAAAACATCATGTAGAGTCACCTTTGATTGAGCAACAACCAATTTCTCTTTCATATCTTCCTACATATAAAAGTCTTGTTGCATGACTGTGCATGCCTTCTTCTTCACCACCATAGCTATAGTGAATACTTCCTCTAGTGCCAACTTGGCCCTTTGGTGCTAGATACGAGTCTACTCTAATTCCATAGTGAGTAGATTGACCTCAACTGCAAACTAGAATTGAAAAGCTTCAATATAGGTGGAGGTCAATTCTTCTTTGGCCTTCTTCAACCCATGACATGATTGTTCAAGAAAACATTGCAAACCTTCATTTTTTTTATGATTTCTTGAATTGTGGCCTTATGCATGTCATTTGGTCCTTGTAAATTATGCGAGTGATCTTGCACTACATCCCTTTCTCGGACTTCCTCTTCAAATAATTATTTAAAATATAATGAGAAATGCTCAGACTGATTGATAACATCTTGAGCCTCTTTGATGATGTTGTGCTTGAAGATGAGATCTTGCTCTTGGAGGGATTTTATGATTGAAATATGAAAAACTTTAGAGGCCAAGCCCTTAGAGTAGTTGGCCCACCAGGCCAGATCATCGATGACCTAATCATAGGCATGTTGTAGAAATGGTTCGAGGGCAATCAAGGACTCAAGCTGAAAATTTTGATTGACGTTGAAGCACTAATAGGATTTATTGAGATGTGGAAATGAAAAATTGTGGCTGAAATTGGGGAAGGAGGTGACGAGGCAAAAGAGGAAGAGGTGTGAATAGAGGTGAAAGAAAGATAAGGAGATGGGTGAGCAAAAGATGAAGGATTATCTTTAATAGGCAGAACAAACAAGGAGGGAGATGAGAATCTCTTGAAACTCATGCACAACGTTCTAAAATGGTTTTTTTTCCTTTTCTTGAGTTATGCTTTCCTTTCCCAAGTTGATTTTCCTTTTTTTTATTTTGATCTTTCTTTTGATGGGCTTCAACTACTATTTGGAAATGTGGTCAATAGTCCTTCTAACTTGCTAGCTAGAGGATGAGCAAGGAGTGCTCTTGGTTGAGGCCATGGATTTTGATTTGTATAAACATGTAATAGTGCTAGAGCACTATGTTGTTACTTTACTCGATATTGGGTTTGTTCTTTCTCCCTACTGAGCTAATAATATTTCCTTTTTAGTTTTTCTTCAGTGAACTTGAGACAATTCTCAATTTCAACAACATTTTTCTTCCATTTGTTGATGTATTTTCCCCGTTGAGTCTTTTTAGGTCCCCTTTGTGGGTGGAAATCTTTTGGAAGCTCCTCTTTGCTCTTTGAGCTTGATGGATTAGGCATCTTTTTGCCTTTGTCTTGCTGCTTAACCTTGGCTTGGGCTCTTGAAATCACTTTTATGGGAGCTATTACTTCTTTGTAACCTTAATTAATAGAGTTAGAGGGAATGGTTGACAACATGTCAATAGGTGTAGGCTTACACCTATCTAGGCTGTGAGCATAGACCTTGTACAAGTGAGTTTGTCCACACTCATTACAAAGGGTTTCTTGGCTGCTAAGGGTGGTAATAAGGGAAATTGAGCATGCAAAAATTCCCTAATAAATTGATCCCCATTACACCTAAAGCAACAACCTCTCAGAAGGCTAGGTCTCTATTGAGTTTCAACCATGTTTTGGTGGTGAAACATTCATGTATACTCAGGTTCACTATACCCATACCTTTGACTATAGTAGTCGTCATACCCACTTGAATAATCTACATAACCCAAATAGCTACTCGATTGGTCATACTACTAAGAGAATGTCTCTTGTTGACTACTTTCTCCGACACTCTCTTCCCCCACAACTTTAGTAATAATAAGAGTAATTGGAATTATTCCCAACTCTATTGACTCTTGTGTTTGTCCATACTTAACTGGAATTACATGTTGAGGAGTAGCTGGAAACTAACTCAACATGCATCTAGCTAGGTGTGTGGGATACTCCAACATTGGTCTAGGTGGATATTGTATCAGTGGGTTGATAAAAAACAAGTATGTTGGGGGATACTAGTACTAGGGTTGTGCAACATGCCTTATGACTTGATAATTTCCCACAATTGGCCAATATTGGTATTGGCCCTATTGTGTAGGATGTAAGAAAAAATAACATCAAAGAAGAATAGACCAATAGACAGATTTGAGAGAAAAACAAAGACAAAGATAGATGCAGACTAAGAGATAGAGAACTCAAATTCTTAGATGGCCAAGAGTAATGCAGCAACAACAACGATGTTTTCCACTCGTGTGCTCCTAATGTGGATCTTAGATGGCGATTTAAACAGACTCTAGATGAAGCACTTACTAGTGCACAATTCTCTATATTGCTCAACATGGGCCATGCTTATATAGCTTTTACAAGGGGAGTCGGTATAGATAAACGTAATTGGGAGATACAAAATAGTCAACAAAATATATGATTTGATAATATCTCCATGACCAGAAGTCCTATTATCGTGGAGCTACATGCTAGGAGAATAGGCCCCTTGGACCCACAGAAGCGGACAAGCCCCCCTTTGCAGTGGAGACCTAGTGACTTGTAGGTTCAACTTTTTGGTGAGAGCCTCTTCCATTTCATCAATTCTTAAGGAACTTGATTTCACAGTTGGAGTAGACTCTATTGTTGATTAGAGGAATTGATTGGAATTACCCAAGTCTTCCTCAATGTGGATGCGCTTTTGAATGAAATCCTCCAAAGTGGTGGGGTTCATTAGATATGTTGCAGTATGTAACTGAGCATTCTTCAATCCATAAAATAAATTCAACCAATTTTACCTCTAATGGAAGGTCCCTGTTGCACATCATGCTACATATTGCTTCTAACAGCATGCAACTAATCTCAAATTTGCATTGGCTTATTGTTCGAAGATCTTTATTATTAGTGAGGTGTCATGCATAACTCTTGTTTTAGCAAATTTAGCTCTGAATTAATTCAAGAGCTAATCAACGATTTGGAAATTATGTATGCATATTGATTGGAACCATGCAGATGTAGTATCCTTCAAGGTGATCCAAAAGCTTCACATTGAGGAAAGAAATTTGTATCTTTTTCCACCGAAAACACTTGTTTGAATTCAAACTCATGTGCTTTAGGATCACCTTGGCCTTCATAGTACTCTTGCATAATTTTTTCCACTTGGTCAGGTCTCAAATTTCTACCAAAATTTGGCCTTACTATCTACATTTGTGGCATTTGTGGTTGTTATGCCAAGACTTGAGAAATAGGATTAGTTGATGGCACAAATATGTACTGTTTCCTTTCCACTCTTAGCACATCTGTCTCAATGTAGTTGTTAGGCACTTGATAACACTTCAAAATCAAAAGGAGATTTTCTTTAAATTTGTCAATCCAAGAACAAGCTTACTTGATTGTTGCTTAAAGACTAATGCTTCACAAACCACAAATCAATCACTCATGAATGATACATGTTGAACTCATTGATAGTCCATACATAATAAATATATAAAAAAACACGACTTTTTTAAAACACGACTTTTTGCAAGAAATATGGCTGGAAAGTTCAAATGATCATATCTTCATGAATATAACATCAAATTGAGTGATTCAAGTGCCTATTCCATGCCATTTTTCCTGTAAAATTCAAATAAAACAACAAAAAACACTTATCTTGACCGTATGCAAAGATGACACTCAATTCGAAATTAGACAACTTTCTTCATTCCATGAAAATTCAAAGTTAAAGCAGTAATTACTCAAGATAGAGCTCCCACAGAAGTTCCAACACTATCTTCAACTAAATGATAAATCAAACAACACCACAATCTTCACACAAGACACATTTACAAGAGAATCATGATGAAGAAGAAGATGAATAGCCAAAGAGAATCTCTCTTTCTCAAAGGAGCATACATTTCTGGCATTTCTAGCTATGTTACAAAATAAGATTTATATCTACTGCTTCAACATCCTCCCCTCCCTAAACCTTTTGATGTCCTCATCAAAATCTTTTATGTACAAATACTTGGCTGTCATTTTCTTGAAAGTCCTATTTCCTACTATGTATCTCTTGAAGCTTCATGTACTTTTGTCTTTCTTTAGAATTAATGTTATGTACAAGTTCTATCATTGCTTTTTGCCAATTGACAATTGCCTACTATATTTCTAATTTGATATTCCAAAAAGATACTCTCATATGCTGCTATCCTTGCCTCTGGACCCAGAGAAACTCAACCAAAAATTTCTGAGTCTGTTTCGAAGAAACCAATTGAAAACACATCCTCAAATGTTTGTAAATATATGCTTTGCATAAAATTACTTTGTCAAAATATTCCATGAGACAAACTCTATCCGACATCTAACTAAGACTGAATAATAGAATTTTTGTTCCAGAATGGAAGCCCAAAAATATGAGGGTTCTGATGTTAACCTCTAAGAAGCTTTTCAAACATGCTTTTATCATTTTCAAAATTTGTATCTATACAATGATTGTGTAATCTTGCGCCTGTTGCATGTCGAATATAAATGTGTCGAACACATTGAGCATATATGATTTAGTTGGCCGACCAGCTCTAGGAGGACCTGCTAACTTGGCAAAATTTAGCCAAGTCTTTTGATTTTGTCCACTTCTTCTTCGTTCCCAAAATGTTGACCAATCTCTTCGGTGAGCACATGGACAATATGCAAGATTTAACTTTACGTTCATTGGTGCATCTGTCCAAACATGTCTACATTCTTTATTTTTTGCCAAAAATTCCCTCCTCCATCTGGGATTTACTTTATGGAAAAAACCTTTTGTTAACATGAACGGACATTATAAATATTCCAAAAAATAATCTGGCTCTTTTCCCAAGATGCCAATCTGATATTCTTTGATGGATTCTTGTAAATAAGATAAGGGTACATCTAGGATATCCAAATTGGACACTGTCCTGATTGTTTTTCTGAGTTTTCACATTAAAAACCTAATAAGCTTGGATTCATATTTATCATAGAGTTCTCTGAGATATTTGATTCGATTACTTCTATCTAGCAATAATGTACAATTTGGCTCTCCTAAATCCTAAACTTGCTCATCAAATTATTCATTCATTGTTGTTTCTGTTTCCATTGTTGTGTCTCTTATTGGACTCAAATTTTGTTCCTTCATCTTTAGATCTTTGTCCTGAGATTGATCTCTAATTAGTCTTTCCATTTCTTTGATCTTTTGATCCCATTCCTCCATCTGCTGAGCATCCTTTTGAAAATCTGTATTGCATTGGTGTATTTCCTTTTGTACTTCAGCTTTCAAGTTCTCATATTGTTCCTTTATTTCTTTTTCAAACTCTTTCAATTCTTTGACTTGCCTTGATAGTTTTTCTGTCCCTGTAATTGTGCCTTCAATCTTTGATTTTCCTTTTTTAACTTCTCAATATCTTTTTCTAATTTTATAATCTTTCCCAAGTCTTCATTGCCCTAAATAGCTATTTGACTATGTGGATCCAACATAGATATTAGTTCTACATTATGCTCTTTAACTTTTTTGAAAGAAGAATAAAGAAAGTTATACTTTCTCTTATGGTTTTCAATCTCCTTATCTCTACCTAGGTATTCTTGCTCCCTTCTATGACAATCAACTTGTATTTCCTTGACTTCTAATTCCTTCTTTTACAGAAGAGTTTGATATTTCTCTATTTCTTCTATTTGGAATCAGCATTTTTCTTTGTTGTCTAGTAGTTCCTTGTCTTTTTCTTCTATTTCTTTTCCAATTTTGTCTTTATTGTCTAATTTTCTTCATGGCTTTCTCTCATTTTGTTTGTTTGGGCTACCACTTCTTGAGTCATTTTGATAATCTCATCTTGAAGATAAGAATAATCTTCCAAAAGTGACTGCTTTTGTTTATGTAATTTCTCTAATTGTTCCTTCTCTTACATGTGAAGCTTATGCTAAATTCTTCTATCTTTTTCCATTTTTAGGCCAGCTAGTATGGCCATCCTTGCTCCCTCTGAAAAGCCTTCCATACTTCTTTTTAATAGAATTTTAGTTTCCATTATTTGTTCTTCTATTTGACTTTCTTCCTGTCTAATGATTTGCAACTCTAGATCTTTTCAAATTTCAGTTTCCATTATTTATTCTTCTTTTTTACTTTCTTCCTGCCTAATGATCTGCAACTCCAGATCTTTTCTTTCGTCTTTCCTTGTCTAACCTTTATCTTTTGATTTTTCTTCTTCTCTATTATCTAGAACCTCTGCTTTTGCCTAGGTTTGTGTTTCATAAGTAATTTAATGTAATGTAAGCTTAGGGCTTTTTGGTAAAGAGACCCTAGGATTTTGAGGTATTTCCTCTATTTGTACTGCCCCTTGATTTTTTACTCCTCTCATTTCTTCATTTTCAATTTCATTTTGTTCGCTATTGTTATCTTCTGATTCTTCTTGACTAGCGTTGGATCTTGAATAGGAATTTTCTTTTGAATCCCTTTTGTAGTCGTTATTTGTTTTCTTTTCTTCATTGTCCACCTCAGTGATTTGAGTTTGTTCCTCCTCTATCTTGTCTTGTGTATTTTGTATTCCAAATCACATTGAAGCATTGAAGAAATCATCTATATCAGCTTCCTCCTCCATGTTGGAGTTTGAGGTTTGCGGAAGCACGCCAATAGCACAAGGAAGAAGAAGAAGCTTGGAGCACAACACACAATACTGAATGTATTACCACTAGAATGTACAAAGATAAGTGACCCATTAGGGAAATAGGTGTATATACAAGATGGGGGAAAAAACCTCTTAAAGAGGGAAAAAAGTGCCCCAATGGTCCTAGTGTGTTCACATACATCACTACCTAAATATATCAACAAATCCCCTCTGGGAGTGATGCGGTGAACAAGGAGCTGGCACTCATGTATTAGGAAGTGCCAATCTATGTGGAATCAATCCATAAAAGGAAGTAAGCCTAAAGCTTTGCGGAAAGCTTCAAACTTCTCCCTAGGCAGAGCCTTCATGAAAAGGTATGCAAGGTTCTCTTGTGTGGTCACATATGCCAAGCTGATCTCTCCAGTAGAGAACCTCTCCCTGACATAATGATAATGCACCTCAATGCACTTAGAGAGATCATGGAACACAGGGTTTCTCGCAACTCACAATGTGCTCTGACTTTTAGTGAAGATGGTGGTGGCAGATGAGTGACCAACACCTAAATCAGCCATAAGACATTTGAGCCACACACACTCAACAATCGTTGTGAAAGCTACCTTATACTCAGCCTCACAATTGGAACTGGCCAAGTAGGCTACTTCTTGCTCAACCAAGATATACATGAGCTACCAAGCATGAAGCAAAAGCCACTAGTGGACACACGTGTCATAACAACTAGCCCAATTAGAGTAAAAAAAAGCATGGAAATTTAGCAGTAGTGATCCCCCCTTGGGACAAAACAATCCAAGTAGTCGCGTACCACTCAAGTAGTGAAAGATGTGCTTAACCGCCTGCCAATGCTTGACACCTAGGCAATGCATAAACCTACTCATTTGTGAGACAACAAACTGAATATCTGGTTGAGTAATGCATAAGTAAATCAAGCATCCAACAACCTACTAATAGAGAACAACATTAAATGCATCTCCAACATCATGAAGATTCAATCATGAACCTGTCTCCATAGGAGTGGCAATAGGTTTGCAGTCTTCAAGGCCAAAACGCTGCAATAATGTGTCAATATATTTCGTTTGACACAAAGCTATTCTGCCATAAATGTGCATAAACTGAATGCCCAAATAATGGTGTAAACGCCCCAAATCAAACATCTCAAATGAGGCATGAAAATCACCCTTGAAATCAGCAATAAGATTCTCATGAGGACAAGTGAGCAGCATGTCATCAACATACGCAACAATGATCAAAAGCACATGAGTTGCATGCTTACCATATATGGTGCTCTCAGTTGGATTGTTTTCAAAACCATGTGCAATTAAATGATCATGTATCTTTTCATACCATGCACGTGGTGCTTGCTTTAAACCATATAATGCCTTCTTTAACCTGCACACATGGTTTTCATGCCCTTTTTGCACAAAGCCACAAGGCTAAAAAACATACACTTCTTCATGCAAGTCACCACTCAAAAATGTAGTTTTAATATCCAACTGATGCACGTTCCAATCGTGATGAGCTACAAATGCACGGATGCTACGAACAATAGTAATTCGTAATGTAGGTGCAAAGGTCTCATCAAAATCAATGCCTCTTTCCTACACATAACCCTTTGCAACAAGCCTAACCTTATACCTGTCAATTGTTCCATCAAATTTATGCTTCAGCTTGTATACCCACTTAGTGCCAATGGCCTTCTTGCCAGGAGGCAAGTCACATAAAGACCAAGTACCATTTTTCATGATAGCATCATATTCTAATTGCATAGCAGCCATAAAAGTTTTAGAATTTTGTGTTTCATCAAACAAAACAGGTTCATTCTCATCACAGAGAATAGAGGCATCTATAGCATAACAATCTAATGCAAAAGAGGCACTATGAGAGCCTAAACAAATACGATATGATAGAGGTGCATCTAATTTGATGTCATGCAAAGTTTGCACCAACCATTTTGGCATAGTTTTTGCCTCCTCAATATCAACTCTCTCATCAACAAGTGCATCATGGAAATCTGCATAAGAAATGGAATGATATGCATCATCACATGAACCCTATAAAGGCTGAGAAGTTACCTCATTAGGACCAACACTAGATTGTCCACTTGTAAAAAGAGGAAGCAAAGTGTCAACAGATGGATTGTGACCATGCCAAGCCTCATATGGAGTGATAGACTGCAATGCTTTAGTGGGACACCTGTTAAGTACATATGCTGCACACATGACACCCTCAAGCCAGAAACTATGTGGTAAAGCTTGACTCTTGACCATACACCTTGCCATCTCCATTAGTGACCCGTTCTTCCGTTCAACAACTCCATTCTGTTGAGGTTTATACTACAATATACACTGATGTTGTATCCCATGTTTAGCCATACATGCATAAAGTTAGAAGACATATATTCCCCCCCTCGATCAAAGTGGAGGGTGCCCGTTTTACATGATGAAAGATTTTCAGCCAAAACCAAAAATTGTTTGAATCACATAAACACTTCAGGCTTTGCTTTCAATGGATATACCCATGCATGCATGGAAAATCATCGATGGAAGTCATGAAGTAAAGTTAGTTTCCAAAAGAAGATGTCTACATAGGACCACAAACATCACTATGAAGAAGCTGCAATTTTTTAGTAGCTCGAACTGAACCATCTTTTGTGAATGATGAATGCTGGATTTTGGCCAAAATACAGTCTTCACAAACATGTTTGCCAGGTGCCTCAAGTTTGGGCAAAGATGACACCATTTTAGATTTCTACAAGCATTGCAAACTAGCAAAATTCAGATGACCAAAGCGTGCATGCCAAAGCTTTGCATCTGACATAGCATGAGAATCATTTTCTTCTTATGCTGAATCATTCACATATCTATCATAGTCTATGAGCTTATATAGCGCACAACATAAAATGCTAGAAGCAATACTGATGTTGCCCTTTAATAGATCAGGAACTATACATCTATCATCAACAAATTTCACAACCAAGACAATCTTGGCTAAAGCTAAAACTGATAAGAGATTCCTCTTGATCCATGGCACAAAAATAAACACAATGTAAAAGAACTACCATTAGTAGTAGTCAGAATGATGTTACCAACTCCCATGATAGAATAAGAGGAGTTGTTGGCACAAGAGATAGTATTCCCTGAGGCAATATGTTTGGTTGCTCCACTATCAAAGTACCAAACATATGGGTCTACTATGGACATACACTATTTAGGAGAAGATGGGTCAAAATCGCAAACAATAGGAATTGCCCATTCTTCATTCTGCACTAGATTAGTAGACTGTTTTCGGTGTAGAGGCCTCTGCAACAACCATTGCAACCTCTTTTTTTTCGCCTTGTTAGCAGCCAATTTCGGATAGCTCTTTATGACATGATCATTTCCTTTACAATATTTGCAAAACAATTTCTGCTTTTCTATTTTCTTCTCATCTCTGTCATCCTTCTTTGCTTATGCAGAATTACCAGATTTTTGCTTACGAGTAGAAGAGCTCGATCTACCTTTGCCTTTCTGACTAGCCAGGAAAGCTTGATCTACAACACAAATAATGGACCTATTCTCCCTAGACTGATCCTCCTGCAATAGAAAAGAGATGAGCTCCTCAAATGTTAAGGCATTTGGATTGCCTTTCATCATCAAAGGAAGAGTAAGAGAGAAACTCTGATATGACTTGGGAAGACCATTCAAAACAGTCTGCACAAGTGAATTGTCAAGCAAGACTTCATCTGCAGAAATAAATTATTCCTTTAAATCTTTGATCTTTGTCAAAAAACTGTCCATGGAATCTCCTTCATTCGTGTGCTCACTCTCCAATTGTTTTCGAAGGTAAGCAACACGAGCCTCATTCATTGCCTGGTACAAAGTGGTAAGTGTATCCCAAGCATCCCTAGTTGTTCTATAAGAGCCAATGTGAGGAATAATAGCATGTTTGACAGACAAGGCTATCAATGCATGTGCTTGTGCATCTCTGCCATCCCAACAAATTTGCTCTAGAGTAGGTGCATGTTAAGGGGAGAAGATTCTGCAAGAAAAGTAGTTCAATCAAATATTTATTGCTTGCTAAATTAGATACTTAGTTAGTTGGATTTTGCAGAATCGGATCTTTGATGAATCATAATTTTAACAGTTAGTTATAATATGGTCGTAGCAATGATGTCGCATGAAGTAGGTAATTTTCTTTTGGTTATATGCATATATATGTTTTCAATTTTTGTCATAAAAAAGGAGAGAGAAGTTGGGAAAAGGAAGAAAGAAGGACAAGAGGAGAGTCAAGAAGTCTAGCGAATGCTGAAACCAAGTAGTATTGTTTTGTATCATCAGTATAGTGATTGTTGATTGTGAAATTCTTGTAATTCCTGATATTCTAAAGAATATTGGTGAAGTCTTTGCTTAATCAATTTTGCATTGTGTGGTTTTATAGCTGTCTGAGTGATTTAGTCTTAAGTATGTGTTGACACAACAAGAAAGCAATGTATCGATGTGTTAATTCATGAGTACTTGCTATTTAAGTGTGCGATTAGTTTCGAGAATTAATCTTTCAAGAGTTTGTAGTGTGAGGAAGTCGTTATGTGTTGCTGAACCCCAACACATTTGGCGATCCTACTGCGCTTGCTCAAAGAAGCAAGAAATGAATGTAGGAAAGAAGGTAAAGAGTTGGTAAAGTATATTACACACGAGTAAAAGCACAAGCTAGCAACATGGATCCATTTCTTGATTCATATGATTGTCAAGAGGTGCAAGAAGATTCAATTTTAGAATTTGAAGAAGAGGGAGGAGGAGAAGGTGCAGCAAAAGCAAGGCTGGTGGGCGGAATTTTAGGAGCATTGATCCTGACAGAAGGAGCTACAGGAGTAAGAAGGCGACTCCAATTTGACTTGCTTGCAGGGACCACCAGGTAAAGACCTAGGGGTACACCTCAGCCGTTGCCCATGGTGCAACCACCTCCTAATCCCAAAGTCAAAGCAGCACATTTTAGAGGAGGATCAAAAGAAGATGCAGATTGCCATGTTGCTCAGTTTGAAATCAAATGGACCACCAATGGTGATCTAGAATTATATGATGATGCAGTTAAACTACAACGGTTTGTAGCTACATTAGAAGGAAAAGCCATGAGCTAGTTCAACCAATATGGTATGGCTCATTTTGCTACTTATGATGCCTTAAAAACAACATTCTTGCAAAGATTTAGAAGAGAAAAGAATCCCTCTGATGTTTTGAGAAAGCTCAGAGCAATCATACAAAAGAATATGTTGGATGCTTTTGGGAAAAAACAGTATTGACTGCAGTTTGTGTGATTAACCTTTCACCTTGTACTTCCAAAGGTCTGAAAGTGGCACAAGAGTTATGGACAGGGAAGCCACCATATTATGATCATCTTCGAGTCTTTGGGTGTGAAGCATATGTTCATATACCCAAGAATCTTAAACAAAAGATGGAACATAAGTCAAAGAAATGCATGTTTCTTGGATATGATCGAGAAGGACAATTTGGATATCGCTTATGGGATCCTAAAACACGGTCAGTGATTAGAAGTAGTGATATCATTTTCAATGAGTCTAAGATGCATAAAAAGCCCATTAAGGAGGTTGAAGTGAGAAGAGTGTTTTTTGAGGATAGTATTCCTCTAGTTAGCATGCACAATAATGCTCCACATAGGGACGTTCAAGAGAATGTCCGATCAGATCAGTCTACACATGTTCCTGTTCAGCAACCATTCAGACGCTCTACACGTGTCTCACATTGACCTGATAAAAATGTTCCACGTTTAGATTTTGTTATGCTTACATATGTCAGTGAGCCTTCTTTCTACAAAGAGGCTATGTAGATAGAGGATCATGTCAAGTGGGAGCATGCCATGAAGAGTGAGTTGGATTCTATTCATAAGAATGGTACTTGGGATTTAGTACCTTTGCCAAAGGGCAGGAAAGCTTTACCATGCAAATGGGTATATAAGCTGAAATTCACATCAGATAGTGCTTGCATGACTTGTTGCAAAGGGTTTTAAGCAACAACATGGTGTTGACTTCGAGGAAATCTTCTCTCCTATGATCAAGATGACTACCATGTGCATGTTGCTTGGATTCACTGCAATGGAGGACTTAGAGCTACTCCAAATGGATGTGAACAATACTTTCTTGCATGGAGATCTTATAGATGAGATCTATATGGAACAAGAAGAGGATTATGTAGTTCCTAGCAAGGAAAGTCTAGTTTGTAAGATCAAGAAGAGCTTGTATGGACTTAAACAGTCCCATAGACAATGATACCAAAATATTGATGCTTTTATGAAGTCTCAAGGCTATTCTTGAAGCAATGAGGATCATTTCCTCTACACAAAGAGATGCTCAGATGGTAGCTTGATATGCTTGATACTTTATGTCGATGATATGTTGATTGCTGGGAAGTCCTCTTATGACTTGTCAATTCTCAAAAAGAAGTTGAATCAGACATTTGATATGAAGGATTTGGGGGATGCCAACCATATTCTTGGCATGCACATTACTCATGATAGGAGTCAAACATGCATCTACTTGTCTCAAATTGAGTACATATCCAAAGTACTTCACAGGTTCAATATGCAGGGTGGAAAGGCATTGAGTACACCTTTACCCACATATGTGAAATTGAGCATAGATGATTGCCCCAAATCAGATGAAGAAAAGGAATTCATGAACAAAGTTCCCTATCACTCTATTGTTGGTAGTCTCATGTATGCTATGGTAGCTACGACACTAGAGATTGCATTTGTAGTGGGAGTTGTGAGTAGATATATGTCTAATCCTGAGAAGAAACATTGGGAAGCTTGGGAAGCGGTCAATATGATTTTGAGATATCTAAGTGGCACTAAGGACGTGTCTATGCCTAGGTAGAGGGAAAGCATCCATTATTGGTTACACAGATTCTGACTATGCTAGTTGTGTAGACAATCATAAGTCTACATCAAGGTACATTTTTCATTTTTCTAGAGGTGCTATCTCTTGGAGATCTCGTCTTCAAGAATGTACAACTGTTTCCACCACATAAGCAGAGTATGTTGTAGCAAGTGAGGCATGTAAGGAAGCATTGTGGCTTTCTCGTCTTGCTTGTGATATGGGGTTTACCTCAGCATGTACCTCATTTGCTTAGTGATAGTCAGAGTGTCATTGCTTTGGCTAAGAATTCGTGTATATCATGCAAAGACCAAGCACATTGAGGTGAGGTATCACTTCATTAGAGATTGCTTAGCCACCAAGCACATTATTCTTGAGATGGTTCACACTTGAGATAATGTCGTAGATGTTTTGACTAAAGCTCTACCATAGGATAGCTTTTGACACTGTTGTCACTTGATGGGGGTTATTTGATTCATGATCTTACACAGTAAATTGTATACTATGTAACATGCCCATCAGGTGGGGGATATAGTTTGTATACTTACACTCAAGTATTCTTTATCATTCTTTATTTTTCTCCCATAGTTACTTTGGCCATATTGGCCTTTAGTGGGAGATTGTTACCGTTAGTGTCCATGTGAAAGGCCAAATGGCCATCGGACACTTCTTTATATATGTTCTTTAATAAAACATATAGTGGTTTGGTCAGTCATAGACTGTAAGTTCGACCGCATTTGTAACACCTAAAAAGTTTGTGTTCGTGCTCTCTGTGTACTGTGTTTTTCTACATATTCTCCGGCCTTTGTGCGGAGTATCGTGGGTAGCTCAAAGAGCTAGGTTTTCTACTTTGAGGATATTGTTGTGGAGCTCTCAAGAAGGAGAGTGCACTGTGGTGCATTGCCATCAAAATACTTCACCCTGCAGAATATTCCACAGTCCTTTTGTAACCAATACATGATGCATTATATAAGTCCATAATGGGTAATTGGTATGTTCCAAATTATCCTCAATAGCCAACATACGAAATACATCACTGCTTTCAACCATGGCCATTGACTAAAATATCCTTATGCAAAAAGCTTTATCTCAAAAAGTTGAACAGAACTACCTTGTCAAGTCCTGCTAAACCTGTAGCAGACTTTGAGATGCTTATGTTGGAAAATTGAAACCTGTATATATCTTTGGCACAAAAAGACAAAATAGCATGCACAAGTGCTATGATAGTGCATTCGAAGGCCAAAACAAGCTCAAATCACAATTTTGACACCACAAAGCGAAGCCGTTTTAATCTTCTAATCACCCTGAGTATGCTCACCAAATTTTGTATGATTCTGAGACTGTGATGGGAGAGGTGTTGATGACGCCCTAAATGAAGCGATGACCTACCCTGATACCAATTGTTGGAGTTTGAGGTCTACGGAAGCATGCGAACAGCACAAGGAAGAAGACAAAGCTTGGAGCACAACGCGCAATACTAAGTGTATTACCACTAGAATGTACAAAGATAAGTAACCCATTAGGGCAATATGCATATATACAAGTCGGGGGGAAAAACCTCTTAAAGAGGGAAAAAAGTGCCCCGATGATCCTAGTGTGTTCACACACATCACTACCTAAATATAGTAACACTCCAATTCTTTCAATTTATGTACATAAAAAATGTTTAATTGTTTCTCCTCTTGAGATGTCATATCATTATCTTGAAGAAATTGAAATTAATTTTCAATCATTTCTTCACACATGTCTTTTTGATCTTTATCCTCTTTTGGATCCTGAGGTTGTGGTATACACATGAGCTGCATGTCCTATCTATGAACCAAAAATGATCCCACTTCTAGCAAATTTGATGGTGGTTCCAACAATAAAGGAGTCATTTGTTCATATTTCCTTATTGCCTCAGCTTTCTCTCTATGCCTCTTTTTTCTTTCTATTATCATTTTCTCTCTTTTATCTTCCCCTTTTTCTTGTACAATATCCTTGTCTTTAGTAACTTTATTGGGATTAATTTTTTTAGGAGTTACTAGATTTCTTTTCTCCTTTGCCATGGAGAGGATATCAATATTTTTTTTAGCTGCATTTCTTTTTTCACAAATACTGAGTCAGTTTTAGCATTTATCATGCTTTCATGGATCTTTCAGATACTTGAAGTTCCTCCTCAGTCCAATCAGTAGCCTTGTCTGAGCAATCTTCCCGCATTTTCCGGTACTGCTCCTCATATTTTTTTCCTTTTGTCTTCACTTCCTTGTAAATAGTAAGCATATAATTTTTGTTTTGCTATCATTGGAGGACATGGAGCTACATCACTTTGAGCCTCCTTTTGTGCCTTAACTACTTCTTGTGTGGTTGGTTCTTCCAATTGTAAACAACCTTTCTTGGATCTTCTTTGACTCTAATGGTAACATTATCTGCTTCAATCTCTGCTTTATTATTGACTATCCTTACCGACTCTTGTTCTCTATCAAACCCTTCATCTTCTAATTTCAACCTCTTTTTTAAAGGTCTCCCTCCCACTACCTCCATTACCTTGGCCATAGATTTGCCTGCAGTTTGTCTGATAGTGGGTTCATGAGAAATTTTTGCTTCTTCTCTTTTTCTACCTGTCATCTTTGAAGACCTGGAATCTTGAGATGCAATATAGGCTTCCAGTTCTTTGTAACTAAGCATTTGTTCCAATTCCTCCTCCTCTTCTATTGCAGTGTAAATGATCCTTGTGAACATTTGTCCACTTGCTAAGAATTTCTTATCATTCTAGTGTACTGAAGCTTCATATAAATACTTGATTATGTATCCAATCATGTCCTTTCATTGAGATCCACACCTCTTCATAAAGGCTGATGTTACAACCTTATGTGGTTGTGTGTATCTTATCATTTGAGTTGAACAAAAGTGCTGATGAAACAATTTGACTACCATATTTAATGCTTCTACTTCAAATCTGTAAATTTTCTTACATCTTTGTAGATATCCATTCCTTTTTTGATGTCCTTGATGTTGTATTTAACTCCTTCTTCAATATGGAGTGCTTTCCTGATTAATGTAATGTGGAATCCTTGTTTCCTTCCTTCAAAGTATGTGACTTGACATCCGAGATACTCCCTTTGATCATTTTCGTCCCATGTATGTTTGTCAATGGATTCCATTACTTCAATACACCTTGGGATATCAATCTTAAATGTAGGCAATTCCAAGTATCCTTTGAGTCCTCCATCTTCCCAAATTTCCATTACTTCCTCTTTTTTATTAAGCGTGAAGATGTCCTTAGCTACCACCACAAACTTGAAGTTTTCTGATTTGAGTAGGTATACCTATTTTGAAACTCTTGCCAAGTGTTGCTTGGCTTCTTCTGATGTCTCCTCAGCATCTAGGAACCAATGTCCTCTTGCCAGAGAAATATTCATTCCCTTGAGCATTTCATGTGCCATCTATTTATCATGTAGACTTTATCTCTGATTAGCAACATCATCTTTTTTCATTTTTGTAACAATGAAGAAGACTCCCATCACATCTTTTATTTCCATAAGATTAAAAAATAAAATACAAATATATAGAGAGAAAATTAATTTATTTATACAAAAACAATGAATAAATCAACACATAGTGAAGGCTTACTTCCTATAATTCATTACCTTAAAAAGTTTTTTAAAACGTATATCTTTCTTTATATATATATATATATATATATATATATATATATATATATATATATATATATATATATATATATATATATATATCCTATAAAAATTGTAAGCCTTTGTGTGTGTGTTAGTGTCTTGTTTGAATAATAATAATATTCTTACACACACACACACACACACACACACATATATATATATATATATATATATATATATATATATATATATATATATATATATATATATATATATATTACATATATATTTTTTGATGTCTTTTCTCTCTCTTTTTTTTTTCATTTGTATTGGCGCACAATTCATACTTTCTCCCCCTCCTAATTCTCTCTAATATCTGAGAATGTAGGATTAGTAGTGATTTTTTCTAGGTTGAAGAAGTCGAATATTCTCTCATTTGTGTAAATTGATCCTTTGGAGTGCTCAAAGAATATGTCTCAGTGAATCAATAGAATGGATGTGCATTGGATTTTTCTTTTTGGCCATTTATGATGCTTCACCATCCAAACATAATATTATGAAAAGCATATTATACAAAAATAAAAGAATCATATATTTACATCATGCAAAGTGTAAAGTAAATAAGAGACAATGAAAATGGAAATCAGGGAAAGATATTATTGTCCCGTTTTGTCCTTGAATTTTTGGATTCTTTCTCTAGCTTTCCTTTGTGACTCTTCCTTTATTTTTTCCAGCTCCTCTCGTCTTTGGGTTCCAATATGTAGTTTGTGCCATTGTTGTTTTGTAAGTGGCTCTAGGTATTTTTTTACTCTACAAATGGTAATATAGTTAGGCATGATTATACCATCAACAGTAGCTAATTGCATGGCACCACTTGAACTGATTTTATACAGTATATATGGTCCATAACCTCTTTTTGTAAAATTATCCCCATCGCCTTTATGGTGAATGCTAGAACTAAATCACCTTCCTTTAATACCTTATCTTTAATATGCATATCAAAATAGGCCTTTTGTCTTCTTTTATTTTCATATGAAGAATTGATTGCCTGAAGTCTAGTGGCTCCTGAATCTGCTACTCTTTCCACAAGTTCATGTCCATTCCATCCTAAGTTTTGGGCTACTTTTAATGTGGTTATAAGGAATTCCATAGGTAAAATAGAATTTTGAACATATAGCATATTAAATGGTGTTGTTCCTATGCTGGTTTTATGAGCAACTCTATATGCCCAAAGAGCATGATGCATTTGTTTATCCTAGCCTAAACTTTTATGGTTTACATTCTTTTGCAATACTCTACAAATAATTTTATTAGTGCTCTCAGCTAGACCATTGGCTTAGGGATGTAGGGGGCTGATAATCTATGAATTATCAAGAATTCTTCTAATAAGTGCTTTATAATTTCATTCACAAAGTGAGTTCCCCTATCGCTCACTATTTCAATTGGTATTCCAAATCTTACAAATATGTTTTCAAAAAGAATTTTTGCAATAGTTTGTGCACCATTCATTCTTGTTGCTTCAACTTGTGTCCACTTACTAAGGTAGTCAGAAGCTACCATAATATATTCTACATGAGTGTTTTTAGAAGGAGGTGAAATAGGTCCTATGAAATCTATTTCCCATCTTGAAAAAGCTTTGAAACTCATCATAGCTTTGATGGGCATGTCATCTCTCTTAATTGGGTTCTTGTTCCTTTGACATATACCACATCCTTCAACAAATATTTTGGCATCTTGATGAAGAGTTGGCCACCATAATCTAGCATATATGATTAACTATGCTGTTCTTTCTGCTAAAAAATGGCCTGCTGCTGCACCAGCATGTGCTAACTGAAGACTTTTTACATATTGATGCTCAAAAATAAAATTCCTTAGATATCCATCCTTTCCCCTTTTATACAATTGATCCCCTATTAAAGAATGATCTTGACATTCCAATTTCATTACTGCATCATGAAAACCTCTCTTGACCTCTTCCTCATTTCTTTTTAGGCTTTGTATAATTTCTCTACTCCATTATGGGTTTTTATGTATTGTGAACAGGGTAGTATATTCTACTATTTTTCTTTCTTGATAATCATCACAATTCTGATAAAAATAATGTACATCTCTCCTTTGATTTGACCAATATACCCCTAATCTATGCAGATTTATTAGGGTTTCTATTTTAGATGCATGCATTAATACTTGAGATTGATATGCGTTTTCTAAATAAGTTTGGTGTTCTTCATCTAATCTGCAACTCATCAAAACTCCCAACTGATGAAGATAACACATATATCTAGAGAGTAATACATAATTTCTACTTTGACTTATCTCTTTTGTTATATTTTGTTTTCTAAATTGGGCCCAAAACTCAAAATTGGCACTATTTCCTTTGCCCATCTAGGAATTCCTTCCACCTTGAAAAGATAATTGTCTAGCAAATCATCATCTACTCCCACTCATTTTTCTCCATTACATAGTCTAGATAGGTGGTTAGCTCTAATTGTTGGAGTTAGACGTCTGCGGAAGCACGCAAACAACACAAGGAAGAAGAAGACGCTTGGAGCACAACACACAATACTGAATGTATTACCACTAGAATGTACAAAGATAAGTAACCCATTAGGGCTATAGGCATATATACAAGCTGGGGAAAAAAACCTCCTAAAGAGAGAAAAAAGTGCCCTAGTGGTCCTAGAGTGTTCACACAAATCACTACCTAAATATATCAACAAATCCCCCCTGGGAGTGATGTAGTGAACAAGGAGCTGGCACTCATGTATAAGGAAGTGCCAAGCTATGTGGAATCAATCCACAAAAGGAAGTAAGCCCAAAGCTTTGTGGAAAGCTTCAAACTTCTCCCTAGGCAGGGCCTTCGTGAAAAGGTCTGCAATGTTCTCCTACATGGGCACATATGCCAAGCTGATCTCCCCAGCAGAGAACCTCTCCCTAACATAATGATAATGCACCTCAATATGCTTTGTGCGAGCATGGAACACAAGGTTCCTCGCAACTTCCAATGTGCTCTAACTGTCAATGAAGATGGTGGTGACAGAAGACTGACCAACACCCAAATCAACCATAAGGCATCTGAGCCACACACACTCAACAGTTGCTATGAAAGTTGTCCTATACTCAGCCTCACAACTAGAAGTGGCCACAGTAGGCTGCTTCTTGCTCAACCAAGATATGCATGAGCTACCAAGCATGAAGTAAAAACCACTAGTGGACACACGAGTGTCATAGCAACTAGCCGAGTCAGAGTCAGAAAAAGCATGCAAATCTAGTGGTATTGACCCCCCCTTGGGATAAAACAACCCAAATAGTCGGGTACCACTCAAGTAGCAAAAGATGTGCTTAACTGCCTGCCAATGGTTGACACATGGGCAATGCATAAAACTGCTCATTTGTGAGACAACAAATTGAATATCTGGCCGAGTAAATACATAAGTAAATCAAGCATCCAACATCCTACTGATAGAGAGCAATATCGTATGCATCTCCAACATCATGAAGTCTCAATGGTAAACTTGTCTCCATAGGATTGGCAATAGGTTTACAATCTTCAAGGCCAAAACCTTGCAAATGTGTCAATATATTTCATTTGACACAAAGACATTCCACCATCAAGGTGCATAAATTGAATGCCCAAATAATGATGCAAATGCCCCAAATCAGACATCTCAAATGGGGCATGTAAATCAGCCTTGAAATCAGCAATATGCTTCTCATGAGGACCAGTGAGCAGCATGTCATCAACATACACCACAATGATCAGAAGCACATCATTAGCACACTTAACATATAAGGTGCTTTCAATTGGATTGTTCTCAAAACCATGTGAAATCAGATAGGCATGTATCTTTTCATACCAAGCACGTGGTGCTTGCTTTTAACCACATAATGCTTTCTTTAACCTGCAAACTTGATTTTCATGCCCTTTCTGCACAAAGCCACGGGGCTGAAAAACATACACTTCTTCATGCAAGTCACCATTGAGAAATGTTGTTTTAATGTCCAACTGATGTACATTCCAATCATGATGAGCTGCAAGTGCACAGATGCTACGAACAGTAGTCATTCCACAAGTAGGTGCAAAGGTTTCATCAAAATCAATGCCTCTTTCTTGTGCATAACCCTTTGCATAAGCCTAGCCTTATACTTGTCAACTGTTCCATCAGGTTTATGCTTCAACTTGTATACCCACTTAGTGCCAATGGCCTTCTTGCCAAGAGGCATGTCACAAAAAGACCAGATACCATTTTTCATGATAGCATCATATTCAAATTGCATTGCCGCCATCCAATGTCTAGAATTTTGTGCTTCATCAAACGAAACAGGTTCGTCTCATTAGAGAGACTAGATGCAGCCATAGCATAGCAATCTGGTGCAAAAGAGGCACTATGAGAGCCTGATCGAGTACCGTAGGATAGAGGTGCATCTAATTTGCTATCACACAAACTCTGCACTAGACATTTTGGCATAGGTTTTGCCTCCTCAATATCAACTCTCTCATCAACAAGTGCATCATGTAAATCTACATCAGAAATGGAATGATCTGCATCATCACATGAGACCTACAATGGCTAAGAAGTTGCCTCATTAGGACCAACACTAGACTGTCCACCTGTAAAAAGAGGCAACAAAGTATCATATATGTCTTTGGAGCTAACAGATGTCTCCTTCGTACATGAAAGTAAAGGCTGAATAACATCTTCCACAAAAACAACATCACGGCTAACCAAAATAAATGTGTATAATCTATGGATGATAGAAACCATAATATTTGCTTTCAAAACTGTACCCAACAAAAATACATTTTACTGCTTTATCATCCAATTTCCTACGATGTTGTTCAGGCACTAAGGCATATGCCAAACAACAGAAAACATAGAGATGAGCAACAGATGGCTTGCGACCATGCCAAGCCTCATATGGAGTGATAGACTAGGTAGAGTGCTTTAGTGGGATTCATGCTAAGTACATATGCTGCACACATGACAACCTCAAGCTAGAAACTATGTGGTAAAGTTTGACTCTTGACCATACACATTGCCATTTCCATGAGTGACCTGTTCTTCTGTTCAACAACTCCATTTTATTGAGGTGTATACGACAGTATACATTGATGTTTTATCCCACATTCAGCCAAAAATGCATTAAAGTTAGAAAACATATATTCCTCCCCTTAATCAGAATGGAGGGTGCCCAATTTACATGCTGAAAAAATTTCAGCCAAAAACAAAAACTGTTTGAAGCACATAAACCTTTGGACTTTGCTTTGAGTGGATATACCCATGCATGTGTGGAAAAATCATCAATGAAAGCCATGAAGTAAAGATAGTTTCCAAAAGAAGGTGTGCATAGGACCACAAACATCACTATGTACAAGATGCGATTTCTGAGTAGCCTGAACTGAACCATCTTTTGGAAAGGAGGAATGCTGCATTTTGCCCAAAATATAGCCTTCACAGACATGTTTTCTGGGTGCCTCAAGTTTGGGCAAAGAGGACACCATTTCAAATTTCTGTAGGCGTAGCAAACTAGCAAAATTCAGATGACCAAAGCATGCCTGCCAAAGCTTTGCATCTGACATAGCCCGAGAATCATGTAGTACGCATATGGAATCATTCACAGATCTTTCATAGTCTATGATCTTATATAGCCCACGACATAAAATGCTAGAAGCAATAATCATGTCGCCATTTCATAGATCATGAACTATACATATGTCATCAACAAATTTCACAACCAATCCAATCTTGGCTAATGCTGAAACTGATAATAGATTTTTCTTGATCCCTGTCACAAATAAAGCATCTGACAAGGTGAAAGAACTACCATCAGCAGTAGTCGGATTGATTTTACCAACTTCCATGACAGTGTTGATATATTTAGGTAGTGATGTGTGTGTACACTCTAGGCCACTGGGGCACTTTTTTCCCTCTTTAGAAGGTTTTTTTCCCCTGGCTTGTATATATGCCTATTGCCCTAACGGGCTACTTATCTTTGTACATTCTAGTGGTAATACATTCAGTATTGTGTGTTGTGCTCCAAGCTTCTTCTTCTTCCTTGTGTTGTTCATGTGCTTTCGCATACATCTAACTCCAACAATTGGTATGAGAGCAGGTCACCATTTCATCTAGGGCGTTGTCTACACCTCTCTGGTTGCAGCCTCAGAATCACATGAAATTCGGTAAGCATACTCCAAACGCATTATCGTAGTGCTTGTGCAGGCTATTTCATCTTTTTGTGCCAAAGGTATATACCAATTTCAATTTGAAAGTATAAGCATCTCGAAGTCTGTTACAGGTTTAACAAAATTTATCTAGGTAGTTCTGTTCAACTTTTTGAGATACAATCCATTTTTTGCATCGAGGTATTTTAGTCACTGGCCATGGGTGAAAGTAGTGATGTATTCCGTATGTTGGTTGTTGAGGATAAGTTGGATGGTACCAACTACCCATTGTGGGCTTATATGATGCATCATGTATTGGTCGCAAAAGGACTATGGAATATTGTGCAGGGTGTTGAAAGACGTCCTTTTACACTTGCGAATATAGGTACTACAAATATAGGTACTGGAGCAGATCGAGATGGTGTCAAAGATGATGATATTCTGCAGATTCTTGTTCATGCTACTGTTTTTGTTGCACCTACTATAGAGCAAATTCGTTGGGATGGCAGAGATGCTCAGGCACATGCATTGATAGCTTTATCTATCAAACATGCCATTATTCCTCACATTTTCTCTTGCAAAATAGCTGAGGATGCTTGGGATGCACTTACCACATTGTACTACGCTAGGAATGAGGCTCGTGTTGCTTACCTCTGAAAACAATCAGAGAGTGAGCACATAAATGAAGGTGATCCTATGGACAATTTTCTCACAAAGATCAAGGATTTGAAAGAACAGTTGATTTCTGCTGATCAAGTTATATCAAAAAGCTCACTTGTGCAGACCATTCTAAATGGTCTTCCTGACTCATATAAGAGTTTTGCTTCTACTCATCGTTTGATGATGAAAGGCAATCCAAATGCCTTGTCATTTGAAGAGTTAGTCTCTATTCTATTGGAGGAAGACTAGTCTAGGCAGAACATGTCTATTATGCGTGTTGTAGATCAAACTTTCTTGGCTAGTCAGAAAGGCGAAGGTAAATGGAGCTCTTCTACTAGTAAACAAAAATCTGCAAATGCTACACATTCGAAGAAGGAAGACAAAGACGAGAAGAAATCAGAAAAGTAGAAATTGTTTTGCAAATACTGTAAAGCAAATGATCATGTCATCAAGAGCTGTCCAAAACTGGCTTCTAAAGGCTGTATTTTGGGCAAAATGTAGCATTCTTCCTTTCCAAAAGATGGTTCAATTTGGGCTACTAAAAAATTGCAGCTTGTACATAGTGATGTATGTGGTCCTATGCAGACACCTTCTTTTGGAAACTATCTTTACTTCATGACTTTCATCAATGATTTTTCTAGGCCTGCATGGGTATATCCATTGAAGGCAAAGTTCGAAGTATTTATGTGCTTCAAGCAATTTCTGGTTTTGGGTGAAAATCTGTGAGGATGTAGAATGGGCACCCTTCATTCTGATCGAGGGGGGGAATATATGTCTTCTGACTTTAATGCATTTCTGCTAACATGGGATAAAACATTAGTGTACAATGCCGTACAGACCTCAACAGAATGGAGTTGCTGAACGAAAGAATAGGTCAGTCATGGAGATGGCGAGGTGTATGGTCAAGAGTTAGGCTTTACCACATAGTTTCTGGCTTGAGGCTGTTATGTGTGCAACATATGTACTGAAGAGGTGTCCTAGTAAAGCGCTACAGTCTATCACTCCGTATGAGGCTTGGCATGGTCACAAGCCATCTGTTTCTCATCAACATGTTTTTGGTTGTATATGCATTAGTGCCTGAACACCATCACAAAAAATTGGATGATAAAGTAGTAAAATATATTTTTGTTGGGTACAATTCTGAAGGTAAATGCTATTGTCTATATATCCACAAACTAAACACATTCTGGTTAGCCATGATGTTGTTTTTGTGGAAGATGATATTCAGCCATTGCTTTCATGTACTAAGGAGACATCTGTTAGCTCCAAAGACATGTATGATACTTTGTTGCCTCTTTTTACAGGTGGAGAGTCTAGTGCTCGTCCTAATGAGGCAACTTCTTAGCCTTTACAGGTTTCATGTGATGATGCAGATCATTCCATTTCTAATGTAGATTTACATGATGCACTTGTTGATGAAAGAGCTGATATTGAACAAGCAAAAACTATGCCAAAATGGTTGGTGCAGACCTTGCTTGACAACAAATTAGATGCACCTCTGTCATATCGTACTCGATCATGCTCTCATAGTGCCTCTTTTGCATCAAATTTCTATGCCATGGCTTCCTCTAGTCTCTATGATGAGACTGAACATGTTTCATTTGATGAAGCACAAAATTTTGAACATTGGATGGCTACAAGGCAATCTGAATATGATGCTATCATGAAAAATGGTACCTGGTCTTTATGTGACTTGAATCTTGGCAAGAAGGCCATTGGCACTAAGTGGGTATACAAGCTGAAGCGTAAACCTGATGGAACAATTGACAGGTGTAAAGCTAGTCTTGTTGCAAAGGGTTATGCTCAAGAAAGAGGCATTGATTTTGAGGAAACCTTTGCTACATGCCAAATGACTACTGTTCGTAGCATCTGTGCGTGGAATATACATTAGTTGGACATTAAAACAACATTTATGAATGGTATCTTGCATGAAGAAGTGTATGTTTTTCAGCCTCGTGGCTTTGTGCAGAAAGGGCATGAAAACTACGTGTGTAGGTTAAAGATGGCATTATATGGTTTAAAGCAAGCACCACTTGCTTGGTATTAAAGATACCAACCTATCTCATTGCACATGTTTTTGAGCACAATCCAACTGAAAGCACCTTATATGTTAAGCATGCTAATGATGTGCTTCTGATCATTGTGGTGTATGTTGATGGCATGCTGTTCACTGGTCCTCATGACATGCATATTATTGATTTTAAGGCTGATTTGCATGACTCATTTGAGATGTCTAATTTGGGGCATTTGCATCACTATTTGGGCATTTAGTTTATGCAAGTTGATGGTGGAATGGCTGTGTCGAACAAAATATATTGACACATTATTGCAGCTGTAAGCCTATTGCCACTCCTATGGAGATAGGTTTATGATTGAGTCGTCATGATGCTGGAGATGCATTTGATGCTGTTCTCTATCAGCAGACTGTTGGATGCTTGATTTACTTATGCATTACTCGGCGAGATATTCAGTTTGCTGTCTCACAGATGAGTAGGTTTATGCATTGCCCAGGTGTCAAGCATTGGCAGGTGGTTAAGTGCATCTTTTGCTACTTGAGTGGTACCCGACTACTTGGATTGTTTTATCCCAAGGGGGGATCACTACCGCCAGATTTGCATGTTTTTTTTGACAGTGATTGGGCTAGTTGCTATGACACTCATATGTCCACAAGTGGCTTTTGCTTCATGCTTTGTAGCTCATGTATATCTTGGTTGAGCAAGAAGCAGCCTATTGTGGCCACTTCCAGTTGTGAGGCTGAGTATAGGGAAGCTTTCAACGACTGTTGAGTGTATGTGGCTCAGTCACCTTATGGTTGATTTGGGTGTTGGTCACTCTTTTGCCACCACCATCTTCATTGACAGTCAGAGCACATTGGCAGTTGCGAGGAACCCTGTGTTTCATGCTCACACTAAACACATTGAGGTGCATTATCATTATGTCAGGGAGGGGTTCTCTGCTAAGGAGATCAACTTGGCATATGTTCCCACACAGGAGAACATTGGAGACCTTTTTACAAAGGCTCTGCCTAGGGAGAAGTTTGAAGCTTTCCACAAAGCTTTGGGCTTACTTCCTTTTGCCAGATCCTTGTTCACCGCATCATTCGGAGGGGGGATTTGTTGATATATTTAGGTAGCGATGTGTGTGAATACTCTAGGACCGCAGGGGCACTTTTTTCCCTCTTTAGGAGGTTTTTTTCCTCGGACTTGTATATATGCCTATTACCCTAACAGGCTACTTATCTTTACACATTCTAGTGGTAATACATTCAGTATTGTGTGTTGTGCTCCAAGCTTCTTCTTCTTCCTTGTGTTGTTCGCATGCTTCCATAGATGTCTAAATCCAAGAGATAGGATAAGAGTTGTTAGCACATGTGACAATATTCCTTGTAGGGGCAGGCTCAAGTGAAGTGAAGAAACTGCACTATGAGGTAATATGTTTGGTTGCCCCACTATCAAAATACTAGCAAACATCTGAGTCTACTACAGACATGCACTGCTCATGAGAAGATGGGTCAAAAGTGCAAACAATAGTAAACATCCACTCTTCATTCTGCACAAGATTAGCAGACTTTGTTTTTGGTGTAGAGGCCTCTGCAATAACCATTCTGGCCTCTTTCTTCTTTGCCTTTTTAGCAACCAGTTTTGGACAGCTCTTAATGATATAATCATTTGCTTTACAATATTTGTAAAACAATTTTTGCTTTTATGATTTCTTCTCATCTTTGTCTTCCTTCTTTAAATGTGCAGCATTTGTAGATTTCTGCTTACTAGTAGAAGAGCTCCATTTTCCTTTGCCCTTCTGACTAGCTATGAAAGCTTGATCTACAACATGCATAATGGACCTGTTCTGCCTAGAATGATCTTCCTACAATAGAATAGAAACTAACTCTTCAAATGACAGGGCATTTGGATTGCCTTTCATCATCAAATGAAGAGTAGAAGCAAAACTTGTTGGAGTTAGACGTCTGCGGAAGCACGCGAACAGCACAAGGAAGAAGAAGAAGCTTGGAGCACAACACACAAGACTGAATGTATTACTAGAGAATGTACAAAGATAAGTAGCCCATTAGGGCAATAGGCGTATATACAAGCCGGGGGAAAAAAACCTCCTAAAGAGGGAAAAAAGTGCCCCGGCAGTCCTAGAGTGTTCACACACATCACTACCTAAATATATCAACAAATCCCCCCTGGGAGTGATGCGGTGAACAAGGAGCTGGCACTCATGTATAAGGAAGTGCCAAGCTATGTGGAAATCACTCCACAAAAGGAAGTAAGCCCAAAGCTTTGCGGAAAGCTTCAAACTTCTCCCTAGGCAGAGCCTTCGTGAAAAGGTCTGCAATGTTCTCCTGCGTGGGCACATATGCCAAGCTGATCTCCCCAGCAGAGAACCTCTCCCTGACATAGTGATAATGCACCTCAATGTGCTTAGTGCGAGCATGGAACACAGGGTTCCTCGCAACTGCCAATGCGCTCTGACTGTCAGTGAATATGGTGGTGGCAGAAGACTGGCCAACACCCAAATCAGCCATAAGGCTTCTGAGCCACACACACTCAACAGTCGCTGTGAAAGCTGCCCTATACTCAGCCTCACAACTGGAAGTGGCCACAGTAGGCTGCTTCTTGCTCAACCAAGATATACATGAGCTACCAAGCATGAAGCAAAAACCACTGGTGGACACACGAGTGTCATAGCAACCAGCCCAATCTGAGTCAGAAAAAGCATGCAAATCTGGCGGTAGTGATCCCCCCTTGGGATAAAACAACCCAAGTAGCCGAGTACCACTCAAGTAGCGAAAGATGCGCTTAACCGCTTTCCAATGCGTGACTCCTGGGCAATGCATGAACCTGCTCATCTGTGAGACAGCAAACTGAATATCTGGCCGAGTAATGCATAAGTAAATCAAGCATCCAACAGCCTGCTGATAGAGAACAACATCAAATGCATCTCTAGCATCATGAAGACTCAATCGTAAACCTGTCTCCATAGGAGTGGCAATAGGCTTACAGTCTTCAAGGCCAAAACGCTGCAATAATGTGTCAATATATTTCGTTTGACACAAAGCCATTCCACCATCAACGTGCATAAACTGAATGCCCAAATAGTGATGCAAATGCCCCAAATCAGACATCTCAAATGAGGCATGCAAATCAGCCTTAAAATCAGCAATATGTGTCTCAATAGGACCAGTGAGCAGCATGTCATCAACATAGACAACAATGATCAGAAGCACATCATTAGCACGCTTAACATATAAGGTGCTTTCAGTTGGACTGTTCTCAAAACAATGTGCAATCAGATAGGCATGTATCTTCTCATACCAAGCACGTGGTGCTTGCTTTAAACCATATAACGCCTTCTTTAACCTGCACACCTGGTTTTCATGCCCTTTCTGCACAAAGCCACGGGGCTGAAAAACATACACTTCTTCATGCAAGTCACCATTCAGAAATGCTGTTTTAATGTCCAACTGATGTACATTCCAACCATGATGGGCTGCAAGTGCACAAATGCTCCGAACAGTAGTCATACGGCATGTAGGTGCAAAGGTCTCATCAAAATCAATGCCTCTTTCTTGCGCATAACCCTTTGCAACAAGCCTAGCCTTATACCTGTCAACTGTACCATCAGGTTTACGCTTCAGCTTGTATACCCACTTAGTGCCAATGGCCTTCTTGCCAGGAGGCAAGTCACATAAAGACCACGTACCATTCTTCATTATAGCATCATATTCAGATTGCATAGCAGCCATCCAATTTTCTGAATTTTGTGCTTCATCAAAAGAAACAGGCTCATTCTCATCACAGAGACTAGATGCAGCCATACCATAGCTATCTGATGCAAAGGAGGCACTATGAGAGCCTGAACGAGTACGATATGACAAAGGTGTATCTAATTTGCTGTCACGCAAAGTCTGCACCAGCCATTTTGGCATAGTTTTTGCCTGCTCAATATCAGCTCTCTCATCAACAAGTGCATCATGTAAATCTGCATCAGAAATGGAATGATCTGCATCATCATATGAAACCTGCAAAGGCTGAGAAGTTGCCTCATTAGGACCAGCACTAGCCTGTCCACCTGTAAAAAGAGGCATCAAAGTATCATACATGTCTTTGGAGCTAACAGATGTCTCCTTAGTACATGAAAGCAATGGCTGAATAGCATCTTCCACAAAGACAACATCACGGCTAACCAGAATGCGTTTAGTCTGTGGATGATACAGACGATAGCCTTTACTTTCAGAACTGTACCCAACAAAAATACATTTTACTGCCTTATCATCCAATTTTCTGCGATGTTGTTCAGGCACTAATGCATATGCCAAACAACCAAAAACACGCAGATGAGCAACAGATGGCTTGCGGTCATGCCAAGCCTCATATGGAGTGATAGACTGCAATGCTTTAGTGGGACACCTGTTCAGTACATATGTTGCACACATGACAGCCTCAAGCCAGAAACTATGTGGTAAAGCCTGACTTTTGACCATGCACCTCGCCATCTCCATGAGTGACCTGTTCTTTCGTTCAGCAACTCCATTCTGTTGAGGTGTATACGGCACTGTACACTGGTGTTTTATCCCACGTTCAGCCAGAAATGCATTAAAATCTGAAGACATATATTCCCCCCCTCGATCAGAACGGAGGGTGCCCATTATACATGCTGACAGATTTTCAGCCAAAACCAAAAACTGTTTGAAGCACATGAACACTTCGGACTTTGCTTTGAGTGGATATACCCATGCATGCCTGGAAAAATCATCAATGAAAGTCACGAAGTAAAGGTAATTTCCAAAAGAGGATGTCTGCATAGGACCACAGACATCACTATGTACAAGCTGTAATTTCTGCGTAGCCCAAACTGAACCATCTTTTGGAAAGGAAGAACGCTGCATTTTGCCCAAAATACAGCCTTCACAAACATGTTTTCCAGGTGCCTCAAGTTTGGGCAAAGAGGACACCATTTCAGATTTCTGCAGGCGTAACAAACTAGCAAAATTCAGATGACCAAAGCGTGCATGCCAAAGCTTTGCATCTGACATAGCCTGAGAATCATGAACTGCACATGCCGAATCATTCACAGATCTTTCATAGTCTATGAGCTTATACAGCCCACGACATAAAATGCCAGAAGCAATAATCACATCGCCATTTGAGAGATCATGGACTGTACACCTATCATCAACAAATTTCACAACCAAGCCAATCTTGGCTAATGCAGAAACTGATAACAGATTCTTTTTGATCCCTGGCACAAATAAAGCATCTGACAAAGTGAAAGAACTACCATCAGCAGTAGTCAGAATGATCTTACCAACTCCCATAACAGGATAAGCGGAGTTATTGGCGCATGTGACAGTATTCCCTGTAGGAGCAGGCTCAAGTGAAGAGAAGAAACTGCGCTGCGAGGTAATATGTTTGGTCGCCCCACTGTCAAAGTACCAAACATCTGAGTCTACTGCAGACATGCACTGATCATGAGAAGATGGGTCAAAACTGCAGACAGTAGTAAACGCCCATTCTTCTTCCTGCACAAGATTTGCAGACTCTGTTTTTGGTGTAGAGGCCTCTGCAACAACCATTCCAGCCTCTTTCTTCTTTGCCTCTTTAGCAGCCAGTTTTGGACAGTTCTTTATAATATGATCATTTCCTTTACAGTACTTGCAGAACAATTTCTGCTTTTCTGATTTCTTTTCATCTTTATCCTGGTTCTTCGATTGTGCAGCATTTGCAGATTTCTGCTTACTAGTAGAAGAGCTCCATTTTCCTTTGCCCTTCTGACTAGCCAGGAAAGCTTGATCTGCAACACACATAATGGACCTGTTCTGCCTGGACTGATCTTCCTGCAACAGAACAGAGACTAATTCCTCAAATGACAAGGCATTCGGATTGCCTTTCATCATCAACCGAAGAGTAGAGGCAAAACTCTGATATGAATCAGGAAGACCATTCAGAACGGTCTGCACAAGTGAGCTATCTGGTATAACCTCATCAGCAGAAATCAATTGTTCCTTCAGGTCTTTGATCTTTGTAAGAAAACTGTCCATAGAATCACCTTCATTCATGTGCTCACTCTCCAACTGTTTTCGGAGGTAAGCAACACGAGCCTCATTCCTAGCCTGGTACAAAGTGGTAAGTGTATCCCAAGCATCCTTTGCTGTTCTGCAAGAGCGAATGTGAGGAATAATGGCACGTTTGACAGACAAAGCTATCAATGCATGTGCCTAGGCATCTCTGCCATCCCAACGAATCTGCTCTGCAGTAGGTGCAACAGAAACAGCAGCACGAACAGGAATCTGCGGAAAATCATCTTCGACACCATCTTCATCAGCTCCAACACCTGTATTTGCAGTACCTGTCGTTACAGGTGTAACAGGACGTCTTTCAACACCCTGCACAATGTTCCACAATCCTTTTGCAACCAGTACATGTCGCATCATATAAGCCCATAATGGGTAGTTGGTACCATCCAACTTATCCTCAACAGCCAACATACGGAATACATCACTGCTTTCAGCCATGGCCGGTGACTAAAATACCTTGATGCAGAAAATTGACTGTATCTAAAAAAGTTGAACGGAACTGCCCAAACGAGTTCTGCTAGACCTGTAGCAGACTTCGAGACGCTTAAACTGGCGAACAGAAACTGGTATATACCTTTGGCACAAAAGGATGAAATAGCCTGCACAAGCACTGCGATAGTGCGTTCGGAGGCCGAAACGAGCTTAGATCGCGATTTTGGCACCACAAAGCAAAGCTGTTTTGATCTCGGAAACACCCTGAGTATGCTCACCAAATTTCGTGCGAATCTGAGACTGCAAACGGAGGAGTGTCGACGGCGCCCTAGAAGAAGCGACGACCTGCTCTGATACCAATTGTTGGAGTTAGACGTCTGCGGAAGCACGCGAACAACACAAGGAAGAAGAAGAAGCTTGGATCACAACACACAAGACTGAATGCATTACTAGAGAATGTACAAAGATAAGTAGCCCATTAGGGCAATAGGCGTATATACAAGCCGGGGGAAAAAAACCTCCTAAAGAGGGAAAAAAGTGCCCCGGCAGTCCTAGAGTGTTCACACACATCACTACCTAAATATATCAACAAAACTCTGATATGAGTCAGGAAGACCATTCAGAACGGTCTGCATAAGTGAGCTATTTGGTATAACTTCATCAGCAAAAATCAACCGTTCCTTCAAATCCTTGATCTTTGTCAAAAAACTGTCCATAGAATCACCTTCATTCATATGCTCACTCTCCAACTTTTTTTGGAGGTAAGAAAATCGAGCCTCATTCCTAGCTTGATACAATGTGGTAAGTGTATCCCAAGCATCCTTGGCTATTCTACAAGAGCGAATGTGAGGAATAATGGCACATTTGACAGAAAAGGCTATCAATGCATGTGCCTGAGAATCTCTGCCATCCCAATGAATTTGCTCTACAATAGGTGTAGCAGAAACCGGAGCACGAACAAGAATCTAAAGAATATCAACATCTTCAATGCCATTTGCATCAGCTTCAATACCTGTATTTGCAGGCGTAATAGGACGTTTTTCAACACCCTGCACAATGTTCCAACATACGCTTATCCTCAATTGCTAACATACGAAATACATCACTACTTTCAGACATGGCCAGTGACTAAAATACCTTGATGCAGAAAAATGAATGTATCTGAAAAAGCTGAATAAAACTACTCTGATGAGTTCTACTAGACCTGTAGCAGACTTCGAGATGCTTATATTGGTGAATCAAAAATTATATATATCTTTGGCACAAAAAGATGAAATAGCCTGCATAAGCGCTATGATAGTGCATTTGGAGGCCGAAATGAACTTAGATTGCGATTTCAGCACAACAAAACGAAGCTGTTTTGATCTTCGAATCACCCTGAGTATGCATACCAAATTTCATGCAATTTTGAGACTATGACCGGAGGAGTGTTGACGATGCCCTAGATGAAGCAGTGAATTGCTCTGATACCAATTGTTGGAGTTAGACATCTATGGAAGCACACAAATATCACAAAGAAGAAGAAGAAGAAGCTTGGAGCACAACACACAATATTGAATGTATTACCACTAGAATGTACAAACATAAGTAACCCATTAGGGCTATAGGCATATATACAAGGGGGGCAAAAACCTCCTAAAGTGGGAAAAAGTGCCCCTGCAGTCCTAGGGTGTTCATACACATCACTACCTAAATATATCAACACTAATTTGAGTTTTTCCTTGTTTTACTACTACTTCAATATCAAATTCCATCTGACTATTCTTCTAGTGTTACAAGGTTTACTAACCAAATACAATAAGGCTTGATGATCTACAAAGAATTTAAACTTGTTGGCCAAGAGGTAATGTCTAATTTTTTTAATTGCATATACCATGTCTAATCCTTCTCGTTTAGTACTTGTATACTTTTTTTTCTGCTTGGTTTAGCTGTCTACTAGCATATGCTATTGGAAAGTCCAACTTTGTATTATCCACTAGCTAAGCCAGGATGCATCCTAATGCAAAATTAGAAGCATCTACATGAACATGAAAGATTTTATTCCAATTTGGTGGTTTTAAAATTGGAGCTGAACTTAACCGAGTGTTGAAGCTCAAGGTCAAGGACAAAGCATGGAAGCGCTTCGAGGATGTGGACACACAAGAAGAAGGAGCAAGTAGGGAGCTCCAAGAAGCACCTATCAAATTTTCAGAAGAAATCCCTATAATCACTAAAAACCATTGTAAATACCATTTTCCATTTTGTAACTCCATTTTCTTCAAGTCAAGGAGTCCTCGAGCTTGAGGAGTCTGCCAATTTTCATAATTTTTAGACTCCGTTTGAGCCCCCAAATAAGCCCTGGAACCTATTTTTTGACTAGGCCGGACACTAGGTGTGGATGGGGCCAAAACCACTCAAAAAACTAATAAAAGGGATGGAGAGCTCATTTTTGAGGTTAGCTTGTTGTAGATTTCAGCTTTGTCAGAGAGTTCTTTGGTAATCTAAGCTTTCCATTGTTCCACTCTTTTCTCTTACCTTGTGCGCGTATGTGTGTATGTGTGTGCATGCTTGTGTGCTTTCACTCATGCACTTGTGCCATCACTTGCTCATAGTCTTCATACTAGTTCTCATGTCTACGCGGATTGACATTTATGAGGTGAAGCTCCTCACATTGGTACTTGCCATTGTGCTAGAGTGATACCAAATTTGGCGCCGTTGCCGGGGAGAGAGCTTGGAGGACGAGTGTGTGATAGTAAGACGTAGAGTAGCCACATTGGAAGGTAAAAAATCACCATTTTCAGTTCAGTTTTTGAGTTTTTCTTCTCCTTCATCTTCACCATCCCCACCCACCTTCATCTTCTCAGTTTTTTTTATTTTCTAGAGTACATTCACCTCGTTTTTCACTTGTGGTTGTGAGAAAGAACATTAGAGAGGGTGCAAAACTGAAACGCAGAAGAAATACACCTCAATATACCAAAAAATTGAGTGAACAGCCCCGGACGTGACGTGACCTGCTCCAAGTATCGTGAGTGCAATATCGCGGGTTTGAAGGGAGATTTTGCATCTATAGACACATAGAAGTGACAAGGAGGACACAAGGTACTCTTATTTGCAAAAATTTTTGAATTTGGACTCAAAAAAATCTAAGTGTCGTGTTCTCCCGCGGTTGAGTATCGCGATATTTGAATATCGTGATCTCGTGTGGTCGAGTATCGCGATACCTGACCAATATCGAGTATTGTTGAGGTTCTCACGATACCTGACAAATATCGAGTATCGTTGAGGTTCTCACGATACCTGATAGATATCGTGTATCGTTGAGGTTGCTCTCGTGATACTTGTGCCATATCGAGAATCGTTGAATTTTACTCGCGACACCTAGCACATATCGTATATCGTGAGGTTTTGTTCCGCGACACCTGACAGGTATCGAGTATCGTGAGATTTTTCTCGCAATATCTATGACATATCGAGTATCGTGCAAGTATTTTTTTGTCACGTATAGAGTATCGTGGACGATTTCCACGACACTACACACATATCGAGTATCATGAATCTTTCTTTGTGACATTTGGGGAATATCGAGTATCGTAGAATTCTGAGAGCTATATTTGTCTGGTATCGAGTATCGTGAAGTTCTTTTCGCAATACTTGTGGCATATCGGATATCGGGACTTTTCAGTGTGTCAAGTATCGTGTATCATCTGTTTTCAAGTATCATCGATACTTACTAAGTGTCGTGTATCACCTGTTTTGAAGCACTTCCTCAGAGGACCTGTTTCCTTGTTTTAAACCCCAGAACCCTGAATTGGCATAACTTTCTCATACGAAATCCGTTTTCTGTGATTTTGGGTTTGTTGGAAATCTCGTGGGGATTATCAGATATGTGGATTATTAGATATAGTATTTTCAAGTTGACCCTCAGGTGGACTAGGAAACCAAGGAGTTCCAAAGGATTTTGAGCAATACAAGGGGAAATTTTGGACTTGTAGACAAAGCTTATGAACCTGAGATCTGGCAGACACTTAGGCAAGGATAGGCAAAGCATTAGATCATCTGAGCCTAGTGTCAACCATACAACTAAGTCTTGGGCACAACATCTAAGTGGTTATCCCTACGTGCTAAGTTTCGAAACAAGTGACTCAGAAATGTCTTTCAACATGGAAAGACCCACACGTAGCTCAGGTACTTCCTATTTACAGACACCAGAAGGTCCCTATAAGATACAATTGGAATATATTAAGACCAACCAATTAGGTGCACACATCTATGAGGATGGCCTGAGGCGACTAGTGGTCCAACTCAAAAATCCAGATCAACCCTTTGGACTTGAACACCCAGTGGTCAAGTTTGAAGAGGGTTCATACATTGATAAGGAAGGAACCATGTATGTGGTAACCAACTTACCAGATAGGACGAATGAGTTTGGAAATGTTATTCTTGAGAATGAGATAGGAGACCTAGAGCAAGGGAACCTAGGGGGAGAACCCAAGACTCCTCGAGGTAAGTCAGTTTTGACTAGAGTAATCACTCCAGATTGGATCCCTCAAGATAACAAAAGCATAGAACTATTCTTGAATAAAGAAACAGAGGAAGCCTTTTGGAGATTCAGGCCAGATCAACCTAGCCCCGTTGTCACCATCTATGAGTTCAAGGATCTGGAGACACCAGGGAAAGTTTTCTATCTAGATCACGCATCTGAGAAAATGTTCTTGGTGACAGAGTGTTGAAGCTCAAAGTCAAGGACAAAGCAGGGAAGCACATCAAAAGGTGGACACACAAGAAGAAGGAGCAAGTAGGGAGCTCCAAGAAGTACATGTCAACTTTACAGAAGAATTCCCTACAAAAATAGTGATTTCCATCACTAAAACCATTGTAAATACCATTTTCTATTCTTGTAGCTCCATTTTGTGCAAGCCGAAGAGTCCTCGAGCTTGAGGAGCATTAGAAGTATCATCCTACCAATTTTCATAATTTTTAGACTCTGTTTGAGCCCTCAAATAAGCCCTGGAACCTAATTTTTAACTAGGCGGGACACTAGGTCTGGACAGGGCCAAAACTAGTAAAAAAACTATAAAAAGAGCTAGAGAGCTCACTTTTGGGGTTAGCTTGTTGGAGAATAGAGCTTTTGTAAGAGAACTCTTTTGCAATCTAAGCTTTCCATTGTTCCTCTCTTTGATCTTACTTTGTGCGCGTGTGTGTGTATGTGTGTGCATGTTTGTGTGATTTCACTCACGCACTTGTGCCTTCACTTGCTCATGGTCTTCATACCGGTCCTCACGTCTCCGCGGATTGACAAGTAAAGGAGGTGGTGCTTATGCTTGAGCTACACCAAATTTTGGCGCTGTTGCCGGGGAGAGAGCTTCGAGGACGAGCGTTGTGATGGTAAGATCATAGATTTGCGACGTTGGAGGGTAAAAAAACTGTCATTTCAGTTCATTTTCTGTTTTTTACTTGTCAAAGCATCATTTGCCAAATACAGAGAATTGAATTTCTTTATATTCCTTGACCAACAACATTCGATAATTACACCAAGCTTAGTTTCACATATTCTCTCTAGCTCACCATAAGCAGGAGTCTCCTCATCCAGTATACATACAAAGATTTGCAGGGTACCAGAACTACCCCGTGCAGATATCTCCCTGGATGCTCTCGTACATGCAATAGTTATGCATCACTCAAGTTGCGGACCTTCCAGCTCTTCACTCCTACCAAGTAAGAGGAAACCATAGTTGTGGATGCCATGTTCATGCCAAGTTCCTGAAATCTACCAGATAAGGCAGCAATTATATCATTTGCTGGCCGAGACACACTTCTATCCAAACTCATGTTCCACCTCCAACTAAGCATGACTCATTCATGTTTCATAAGCCAAACTTGGGAACTAGCTCTCTCTCGCTTTTTTTTTTTTTTTTGAGAGCAATGTCACAAAACAAGAAGATAGGCGTTCGTATCAGTAAAACTAGATGACATGTGTCAATGTGCTCTTGTGCCTCGGATTCTCAAATGTGTCTATGCATGGCCATGTAATAGGGCCCTATATCAATGCATACTTTGGAAATGCATGACCTGAATGGTGCAAAAGACAGGGTTGTGCAAGAAGCACATGGTTGTCGCTCGTCGAGGCTTTTGATGTTACTTGTAGTTGTTGATGCCGGCTTTGGTGAAGGTATCCATTGGATCTCGAAATGATGTAATCCTCCTTATTGGGGTCCATTTTAGAACAACATTTGGCACTACAGAGATCACTTCAGGCGTCTTCATCTTTGGATACTTCTTGAACTGTGGTATCCAGTGTGGTTGGTGCTTTGATTTGGTGGAGGCTACTTGTACTTTTGGCTTCCAAACCCATACGCTTTTTGCACATCTTCCTACTACTGTTGAAGAGGTGATTTGATCCTCTTTCGGTCTCTCTATGCGGTTCTTATCCTTTTCTCTTATTGGCTTCTTTGTTGAGACCTTTCGCATGTGGGAGAACATAGGTTGTTGTGGATGCAAGAGCTTCTTAGGTACCCACATCTGTAATCGCCCTTGTTGAGCTGCAGCTAATTTCTTAGGCACCCAAACTTGTTGGATACCTTGTGATTGTGCTTGTCCGAGCTGCTTCCTTTGTCTTTTGGCCTGATTGGCTTGCCTGAATGGGATTTGTGGGAGCAAGGCTGGTGGTTGCTCTCCTTTGCGTACCCAGATCTGTTTCAAGCTCGGAACTGCTTTCCTGTCGAATGGTGTCTTTCTATTTGATGTAGCCGTTGTCGTGAACAATTGTGTTTCCCTGTGTGGTGGACTCACTACTGTGGCTAGTTGATTCTTTGGAGAAGAAGAAAGATCCACCTGCCTTCGAACCTGTTCTTCCACGATTGAATCCTTCTGCATCATAGAGCTTTTGACACATACAACATCTTCTTCCATATGATTAGTCTTAGAAGAATGAAGAGAGTGTGTGGTACCATGATCTGGGAGCATGCAGTTCTATAATTCTAATGTAATGCATTGTTCATGTACCCAAACTTGAAGAATTTGACTTCTTAGGTTTAGGTTGATTGCATTGTCATAAATCCAATCTTGTCCTAAGACAAGTGGTTCTGTAAGGTTCTCATCCTGATACACTAGCACTTTGACTTTCATTGGATCATCTTGAAGGTAGATGGGAAGTTCCGCCTTGCCCAAACAAGGGGTTTCCACACCTCCCAAACCTATGAGATAAGCTTCTATGGGATTGATGTTCAACTGCAAGTCTTGGCAGTAGGAAAGTCGAACGGCACTACTTGCTGCACCTGAGTCAATCAATGCTTTCACAGTCCTTGCACCCTTTCGTTGTCCTATCTCTATGGTCACAAAGGGTCTTTGGTCAATGACTTGAGAAGTCGCTATGCCTGACTTTTGGCACATATCCATGTGATATTTTGGAGCTTTTGAGTTGACATCTAGGCCTAGTTGCCTTAACTTATTTCGCCTTATGCGCTCTCTAGCCTCTGCTTGTGCTTCTTCCCTCACCCTTAACTCCTCTTCTTTTCGCTTCTTAGCAGTGTTGAGTCTCGTAAGCATATCCTCAGTAAGAGGTTCTTGATATAGCTTGACTCTACAACCACTAATATAGTTTGGCAAGATATCACCTTCTAAAGTAGCCAATTGAACCGCGCCGCTAGTGGAAATTCTGTTAATGATCATGGGTCCATATCCTCGTTTTTCCAACTTACGAGCATGTTGTTTTAGTGTGTAAACCAACACTAGATCTCCCTCTTTCAGTCCCTTATCCTTAATGTGTGCATCAAAGCATGCCTTTTGCCTTTTCTTTGCAGCGTAGATGCCTGCAGCCCCTCGTAGCCTTGTCTCACCTAAGCGTTCTAGATCATAGATCCTAGATTACAATTCATGTCCATTCCACTCATGCTCTTGTGCTACTTTTAAAGCAGGGATTAAGAAATCCAGTGGTACCACCGCATTCTGTCCAAAGACCATCTGAAATGGGGTGGCATTGAGTACCGTTTTGTAGGCAACTCGGTAAGCCCAAACAGCATGATGAAGTTGTTTGTCCCAATCAGAGCGTTTATTATTTACCAATTTTGTCAATACGTTACAAAGGATCTTATTGGTACTCTCGGCTTGTCCGTTAGCTTGTGGGTGATAGGGGGCAGACTTCTTATGTATCACCAAGGATTCTTGGAGAAGATTTTCAATGACTTCATTCAAGAAGTGTGTGCCTCTATCGCTCACCAACTCTATTGGTAGTCCATATCTCGTGAACGCATTCTCGAATAAGAACTTAGCCGTAGTCTGAGCATCATTCTTTGTTGTGGCTTTCACTTCTACCCCACTTTGTAAGGTAATCTGTGGCTACAATAATATATTCTGCATGGGAGTTTCTAGCTGGGGGGTTAATAGGACCTATGAAGTCTATGCCCCACTTCGAAAATGCACGCCCTCCCATCATTGGCCTCAAAGGCATCTCGTCTTTTCTAACTGGATATTGTGCACGTTGGCATGTGTCACATTTCTTCACATAGGTATGTGCATCCATATGAAGAGTGGGCCACCAAAGTCCTGAGAATAGAATGGTCTTGATCACTCGGTTAGGACCAAAATGTCCACCTGCAACACCACTGTGTTGTTGGAAAACAATGTCCCAATAGTCCACATAGCTGGCAGTATACAGATAGTATAGCTATTCAGTTTAGTCTTTGTACAAGTAAAGCTAGTAGGCGACGTGGCTAAGCCATGTGACTCCTAATGCGCCCACGCGAGTTCGATCCCCGCTGCCAGCATCGCGTAGAAGGAAAGAAGATTTTGTTTTTTATAAAACAATGGACCAAAAGCGACGAACAACGAACGCGTATGTTTTTCCAAAAACGCAATGGATGGCGGAGAGATTTTCGTATGCGATCGTAGAAGTTTTTATGCTTTATTATTGCTTTTCAAGGGAACAAGAATACTATATAAACAAGTGCTTGGCTCACTTGTATGTATCCTTCACCTAGGATCAACACAAGCTTTCTAGAGCTTGGACCTCAGTAGAGGTGGTGTTTCTTCTAGCACATGGGGCAGCCATGGTGCTAACTTGAAGCATGTTGAGGAGCAGCTATGGAGTTCTTCTTGGTGATTCTTCTTGGAGAAGATGAAGGGTGTGCTCACACTCTAGCTCATGGAGAGGAGGTCATCTCTTGTTCATGGCAGGAAGACTTGATTATTAGCAGCTTGATGGTGAGGATCGCTCATCTACATGATGTATTTGAAGATCATCTTCTACAAGAAGATGTTAGGTTGAAGATTATCTTCTACAAGAAGATGTCTAGCTACTTCAAAGACATTGGATGGGACCATCTACATGATTTTGAAGATTATCTTCTACAGGAAGATACTAGGTTGAAGATTGTCTTCTACAAGAAGATGTCGGGCTACTTCAAAGACATTAGATGGAGATTAACATAAGATTCATATCTTATGTTAAGTATTCAGGTACATATTCTCTTTATGCACACAGGTACTACTTGAAGTTTATGGAGGCTGTGGCGTTCATATCAGGAGGAGTCCTATTCGGCATAGGTACAAGAGAATCAGTATGTATATGCTTTATGCATATTTGATGAGGTGTTTGTGAAGGTGTGTTCACATGAGTTTGAGGATTTTTGGCAACAATCTTGTTAGCATTCTATGCTACTTTATAAGTATGTGATCTTTTCACACACGTATCTGACTTAGGGTCTTCCATAGCCTAAGTTTAGATGTAGGTTTGTTGACCATCAGTTTCACATTGATCCTTCCTCATTCAGTTACTCATATTCACTCTTCTATAACCTATAAGGTCACACATCTCATGTATATTCAGATTACTGCCCACACATCTGAATATGTTTGTTACATTGTACATTCACTCATATATCCATTTCTCATCACATAGAGTGGTTGAGAGTTTTGCTCCCACATTGTACATTGAACATTGGTATATATGATGCTATGAGTAAGCGATGGCTTACATAACACCTTACACATGTCGTCTATTCTTTCTCTATCTTTGTCTCATCATTTGTATGATTAAGTTGTGTTATGTTCATGTTTTGTCAATGTAAGAAGATTGCTGGAATTAATGTTGTACATGACTGGAACTATGGAACCATGGACCTGTGACATGAGCCTAAGGGCCTACCTCACTTCCAACATTTGGTATCAGAGCACTAAGGTTTTGGTTACAGAACTTTAGATCTTTGGCATCAATGCATTAAGGCTCATTCATAATCCCAGGTTCCCAGTCTTCCAGATTTACAACATATGATTTGAAAGCATCTTCTAATATTTGACATTTGACATACACACTTAATCTAGATGAGTAGAGATTTGAGAATTAGACACTTCAGTTACATTCATCAGTGTGGAGTATGAAGTTGATGATCTGTTAGCAGCCGAATATTTTTGAAGAGTATGCAAATACTTTACAAAAGTATTGTTTGAAGACCCAGACTTGATGAAGAGAAGACTACTTCAAATTCAAGGAAGAACAATGGTTTAGAGAAGATGAAGAAATCATATCAACATCAAATCACAGGTATCAGTTTCTACTATCAGATTATCATTTGCAGGTCATATCTTAGAAGAGCAGTTATGAAGAGATTTGAAGAAATTCAAGGATTGCTTTTATACGCTTTCATCATTTGAAAGTTAAAGGCTACATCGAAACAGGTATCTAGAGGTTTTTCTAGAGAGTTTTTGAGAAATCTCTTTCATGGCAAGAAAGTTCATCTAAGAAGACAAGCGCAGAGATGAGATGAGTTTTATGTTCAGCCAATTTTATGTTGTAAGTTGGTTGGATATCAAGGTACAAATGTATCTAGAGAAGGTAACTCTAGAAGGGTAATTCATCATTCAAAGACAACGATTGGTGAATTTAGTCGTTTCAGACATTTGAAGCAGAATTTTGATTCACATATATGAGGAGATGATAAAACAGGTTTCTATATTCACTTCCATTTGTATACCATGTTTGTTTTATCTCTTACTCTTAGCATTAGAGGAAGAGAAAGATTTCAGTTGAAGAAGTCAAGAGTGTTTGCTACTTCAAGATGAAGAGAACAAAAGGTATGGAAGAGAAGTTTGAAAATGTTGACATCATCAGGTGGAAGAAAGATGCAGAGAAAGAAAGTCCATCATTTCCAAAAGAAAAGTAAGGCTTCCTTTTCTCATATATTTTCCATATACTTTTCCTATTTTATCCTCTACACCCAAAGACAAGTCTACGAGAACATCTTGTTTAAAGAAGAAGCAGTTTCTTGTTTTGCATTACACTTGGTCATGATTTAGTAGATTTGACAAAGAATTGCATTGAGAGAAAGAAAAGCAGCAGATATATGTTTTAACTCATATATGTATGAGTTATGTTTTAGTTGAAGCTTTTAAGCAGGCAGCTTATATGTTCCCTCAAAGAATTCTTGGACTGTCATTACAGAGCTACTTGGTATATGACAAGTTGCAAAGAAGTATATTTCTTCTTTATCTAACTCTTGAGGTAAAAGAGTTTTTTGTAGCAGATGTTGGAGACTTGGGTTGAGGTTTTATGTTTGGAAAAGGTTACCTCATATTCAATATTTTCAGAAACTTCAGAAAATTCAGATTTGCTGATGTACAGGTCATTTGAAGAATCTACTTTTTATGATTGTCTTGATTTTTGGATACATGCTTGTATTCAAAAAGGTGTTCCATCATATCCTATCACTTGATTGAGAAGTGGAGTTAGCCAAAAGAAAGTCAAGCAGGTACTATCACATTTCACCCGGGTAAAATATGAAAGTTATGAAGTATCAACTTGCAGCTTTTGGAGTTCTCAAGGTGAGAAGTTTGTCCACTTATGTTTCAAGTAGGAATTGCATATTCCTTGAAGGATTTGTTTACAAAAAATTTTTACAACTTTTTGAGAAGCATGGACACTTGGAGACATTCAGGTAAACAAATCAAACATTCAGTCTTGAAGGTTTGATGACAGCAGATTCTACACAGGAGAGATCATTGATCTTGTATGATCTTGTATGATCTTGAACATTTATGAGTCAGTTGTCTATCCTTTGTTTGTGAAGATTCTTAACATTGGAAGAAGTAAGTCAAAGATTCAGATTCTATCAGACTTGTGTTGCAGAGAGGAAGAAGATACTTGTTATGTTACAGAAGATTATGGATCCTAAACTTTTGTTTCAGATACAAGTATGGATTACTAAAGATCAGATTTATTGAATAAGGAAGACGTTCCACATTTCATAAAGTCTGATATATTTAAAGAATACTGGATACTAGTGTTAAGTCATCCAAGGGGTGATGAAACATGAAGACTTATTTTCAGCCATATGTGAAAGAATACAGAGTCATACCTACAGGTATTCCTATTTCAGGTATTCCTATATTTCCTTTGTCAGGTTCTCTTTATGTTCCAGCTTTGAAAGAAGAAGGAAGAAGGAGAATGTTTGGAGAAAGTTCCTGTTAGGATGTTCCTGTTCAGGAGAAGGTTCCAGATTTCTATTGAAGAGAAGCTTGATATTTCAGAAAGGTTTATTTCAGAAGTGCGCACATATATGGTTATACCAAGTTCTGAAGGAAAGAGGTATGAAGGATTTAAAGGATGAAGACATGATGACATCATAGATTTTTGACTCATATTTCAGTTGATTGCAATTGAGTTGAGTTGATTTGACTTGAGTACATTCAGAGATGAACCACCAGTGTTCATAATACACTAAGTTGTGAGTTGATAGTCATAGGTTCCAGGATTCAGTTCTTGATTTTTAGTGTATTTACATGACACAACAGAAGTACGTTGAGAAATCCTTTTGGAAGGTAAATGCAAATATGTGGATCCTAGTGTATGTTTTCAGGTTTTTGAAGACAGGAGATAGCAGGTGCAGAGTCAGTACATGCTACATTTGATGTCAAGCAGTGATTGCTTGATGTGTACACTATTGGATATCTAGTTTGCTTATTTTCTCAGGTATTATGGTTCATATTCAACAAGGTCAAGTTTTTTGAAGGAAAGTCGAATTCAGTTTTGAAGAAGACTTTTTAAGAACAAGTTCTGAAGTGTGGGAGTACAAGCTTCAAGCTTGTGGTAATTTGCAGATTATAAAGTTTGCAGATACAATCCAGGTTGTACCATTGTGACATTGAAGGGGGGATTGTTGGAAAACAATGTCCCAATAGTCCACATAGCTGGCAGTATACAGATAGTATAGCTATTCAGTTTAGTCTTTGTACAAGTAAAGCTAGTAGGCGACGTGGCTAAGCCATGTGACTCCTAATGCGCCCACGCGAGTTCGATCCCCGCTGCCAGCATCGCGTAGAAGGAAAGAAGATTTTGTTTTTTATAAAACAATGGACCAAAAGCGACGAACAACGAACGCGTATGTTTTTCCAAAAACGCAATGGATGGTGGAGAGATTTTCGTATGCGATCGTAGAAGTTTTTATGCTTTATTATTGCTTTTCAAGGGAACAAGAATACTATATAAACAAGTGCTTGGCTCACTTGTATGTATCCTTCACCTAGGATCAACACAAGCTTTCTAGAGCTTGGACCTCAGTAGAGGTGGTGTTTCTTCTAGCACATGGGGCAGCCATGGTGCTAACTTGAAGCATGTTGAGGAGCAGCTATGGAGTTCTTCTTGGTGATTCTTCTTGGAGAAGATGAAGGGTGTGCTCACACTCTAGCTCATGGAGAGGAGGTCATCTCTTGTTCATGGCAGGAAGACTTGATTATTAGCAGCTTGATGGTGAGGATCGCTCATCTACATGATGTATTTGAAGATCATCTTCTACAAGAAGATGTTAGGTTGAAGATTATCTTCTACAAGAAGATGTCTAGCTACTTCAAAGACATTGGATGGGACCATCTACATGATTTTGAAGATTATCTTCTACAGGAAGATACTAGGTTGAAGATTGTCTTCTACAAGAAGATGTCGGGCTACTTCAAAGACATTAGATGGAGATTAACATAAGATTCATATCTTATGTTAAGTATTCAGGTACATATTCTCTTTATGCACACAGGTACTACTTGAAGTTTATGGAGGCTGTGGCGTTCATATCAGGAGGAGTCCTATTCGGCATAGGTACAAGAGAATCAGTACGTATATGCTTTATGCATATTTGATGAGGTGTTTGTGAAGGTGTGTTCACATGAGTTTGAGGATTTTTGGCAACAATCTTGTTAGCATTCTATGCTACTTTATAAGTATGTGATCTTTTCACACACGTATCTGACTTAGGGTCTTCCATAGCCTAAGTTTAGATGTAGGTTTGTTGACCATCAGTTTCACACTGATCCTTCCTCATTCAGTTACTCATATTCACTCTTCTATAACCTATAAGGTCACACATCTCATGTATATTCAGATTACTGCCCACACATCTGAATATGTTTGTTACATTGTACATTCACTCATACATCCATTTCTCATCACATAGAGTGGTTGAGAGTTTTGCTCCCACATTGTACATTGAACATTGGTATATATGATACTATGAGTAAGCGATGGCTTACATAACACCTTACACATGTCGTCTATTCTTTCTCTATCTTTGTCTCATCATTTGTATGATTAAGTTGTGTTATGTTCATGTTTTGTCAATGTAAGAAGATTGCTGGAATTAATGTTGTACATGACTGGAACTATGGAACCATGGACCTGTGACATGAGCCTAAGGGCCTACCTCACTTCCAACATGTGTGCAGTCTTTAAGACTTTTAAATAGTCTGATTCATGAACGCACAGTCTTAAGTAACCATGTTTGCCTCTTCGGTATAGGTTCTCTCCTACTAAGGCATAGCCTTGAGCCTCTTGCTCCATGCTTCGTCTTCTTGCTAGACTGGCCTCTTTGGGTAATCTTCCCGATCTCATAAACTCTACCAATGGAGCACTCCAATCGGGAATTAATGATACTTGATAAAGGGTCGCATGCTCCACTGGTGGTCTCTCTCTGCACATTGGACAATTCTTGATCCACTCATGTATTGCTTTGTCCATGCTAGGCCAATACACTCCTAAACGTTTCAAATTCTGCAATGTTCGTTGTTTAGAATAGTGATTTCCTAGCATTCCTTCATGGGCTTGTTGCAACCAACTACTATGTTCATCGTCCTCAACACAACAAGCTAATACACCCTCAGTATCTTGTTTGTACATGCTTCCTGCTAATATGTGATATTTTTGTGATTTTACAATTTCTTCTTGTGATGTTTTCACATTCTTATTTGCAGGGCCGAAGGTTAGGACTGGTACCAACTTATTTGCCCATTTAGGAACAACTTCTAAATTGAACAGATAAGCATCGGGTAATTCGTCAGACACTCCTTGCGGTGACGCTCCTGAAGTGATGCGAGAAAGGTGATCTTCCCGAAGGTGGGTTCTACCTTTCCTGACAACAACTTCAAAGTCATACTCCATTAGTAAGAGGAACCATCTTACTAAGCGTCCCGTATTGCAAGGTTTATTGACCAAATATAACAAAGCTTGATGATCAGTGAAAAACTTGAACTTGTTGGCCAATAAATAGTGTCTAAACTTCTTCACAGCATATACCATGCCTAACCCTTCTCGCTCAGTTGTGGTATAATTTCTTTCGGCTGGGTTTAGTTGTCTACTAGCATATGCTATGGGTAAATCTAAATTTCCTTCACCGGTGGGTTGTGCTAGCACACATCCTATGGCATGATTGGATGCATCCACATGGACATGGAATGGTTTATTCCAATCAGGAGTGGTCAGTATTGGTGCTGTGCACAAACGTTTCTTCAGTTCATTGAAAGAATTCTCGCATTCGTCGTTCCACTCAAAATTAGACAACAAGGCATAAAGGGGTCTAGCTATGATCGCGTACATGTGGATAAACCTACCGTAATATCCACAATGGCCCATAAAGGCTTGTACCTCTTTAACATTCCTTGGCCTTGGTAGCTCCGCTATGGCTCATACCTTATCTTCATCTGTTGAGATTCCATTCTTAGAAACAATATGACCTAAGATTTTACCTTGACGCACCATGAACACACACTTTTCTGGGTTCAGACACACTCGATATTCTCTACACTTGTTGAAGATTTGTCTGAGCTCAGGGATGTGAAACCTTCTTTCTTGGGAATGAGCACATAAATCATCCACATACACTTCTAAGCTCTTTCGCAAGAACTCTTTGAAGACATGACACATGAGCCTTTGGAATGTTGCAGGTGCATTGGTGAGCCCAAATGGCATCACACGAAATGCAAAGATTCCCCACTCTGTAGCAAAAGCTTTTTTGTGTTGATCTTCTGGGGCAATGGCTACTTGATTGTAACCCGAAAACCCATCAAGGAAGCTATAAACTTCCTTGCCTGCAACACGCTCCAATAGGTGTTCTGTGATTGGAAGTGGATAACTATCTCTGATCGTAGTGGCATTAACTTTTTTAAGGTTAATACACACTCGCAACTTCCCGTTCTTCTTGGGTACCACTACAATGGGGGACACCCATTCAGTATGCTCAATCTCATAGATGAATCCAGCTTCAATCAGCCTATCAATTTCTTCTTTTATTTTGGCTGCATATGTATCATTATATGTGTAGGGCTTATGTTTGGTGGGCTTGGCATCATCGGTCATGGGGATAGTATGAGAGCAAATTCTTGGATCTACCCCTTTCAAGTCTCTATAGTGCCACACAAACACATCCCTATATTCCCTTAATAGAGCTACAAGCTCCATTTCTTCTCTTGCACTTAGGTCATCTTCTATATATGTGCATCTCTCTTCGTTCTCTTCAATGGTCACTACAATTTTCTTAGTTTTTTCTTTATTATCATATGATTCTCCTATGATGGCCTCTCTCTTAGGCATTTGTACCAAAATTTTGCGGTCTTCAACTTCATATTTCTTGAAGTTTTCTGGTACTTCAAACAATGATTCCTCCTCTTCTTGTTTCACTGCTTTTCTTTTCTTTTTTTTTTGACTGCTCTCACTCCCATCCTTTGAATTTACCGTTTTAATACTTGTGAGAGGTTCTTCTTCTCTCTGGGTGAACACTCCTATATCTTCTAGATAGTGCTGCTCTGAGTTAAAGCAACTATCCATTACAATGGACTCTATATCCTCGTCATTCTCTTCTTCTTCTATGACATCACTAGGGTCACATTCTTCTAGCAAGGGCTGACACATGAACACTGAAATATCATAACCCTCCTCATCACAACGAGGTGTCCATTGTTCTTCATTGATAGCAATGTCCATGGTGGCTAAGATTTCAGGCCAGCCATGAGGCTCAAATTCCTCATCTGGAAAGATCATCGGCGTGTAGGCTGGGTCTCTAACTGGTCTATCTCCTGGTGAAGTTCCTTCTTCTCTCGCTTTCAAGAGTTTTTCCTCTTCCTCTACGACCTTGCAGATCCACAAATGAGTATCTTCATGCAGCCATGATGGATCAGGTGAACTTTCAGAATGCACAGAGATTGAATCTTCTTTTGCTTTGTGGATAGGATTCCACTGTAGGGGTGGTACATCTCTGAAGGAGTAATCCTTCAAATTGACCTTGGTGGTGACCCCAAAGTGCTGCAAGTACAAGGAGTTGGTTCCCCAATCCTGTACTATTTGCAATTGTCATAGGAAGGGTCTTCCTAGGATCATCTCATAGACATTATTTTTCTCAAAGTCACATATAGCAAATGTGTGCTCAAACTCTACACCACAAGTGGTTAGAGTTATCCCTTCTAGCAATCCTAGAGGTCTTTCAAAATGACCATCAACCATTTGAAGCTTCATTCTATTTGGTCTTAATGTGGGCTTGCCCCATTGCTTCCACAAGGAGGTGGTCACAATAGCAACACCAGCACCTGAATCTATGATTGCTTTGGTTGTGTAACCTTGGTAGGTGATTGGAAGATAAGTATTACCTTCTTCATCCTCACACATGTCCCCTATTTTGTCTAGAGGTATCTCTGGTACTTTTTGCTTAGAGCCTGTTTTTGGCATATTGGACTCAAGTTCTGGAACCTGATCCTTCACATGATTCCATAGCTCAGGTTTTGCTTTGAGCAGCTCTTCTACAGTGAGGTGACACTGAACCTTAGTGTTCTTCACGACATCAGTGTTCCTTGGAACCACTGAGTCTTCATTTCTTACCAGTATTGTGGGAGCTCTAATCTGGAGAGATTCAGATTCCCATGGACCTGGAAATTGAGGCAGTTCTTCTAGGGTATTAGATTCAAAATCCAATCTTTCGTCTTCTTGTTGTTCTGCTTCATCTCCGTAAATAGATGGAATGTCTTGGGGAAATTGATCATGAAGATCATCAATCTCAGGAATAGGAGGGGAATTACCCTTCTCCTTGGCCCATTTCTCTTCTTGTATTTCCCGCAAGAACTCTTGAGAGTACTGTTGAATTGAAGGAGGTATTCCAACATCTCTGGAATTAGGAACATAAGCTCCCATTGGCGGTCAGCTTCCTCTTTCAATAACTGGTTGAGCCTGTGGAGGTAAAGAAACTTGTGGTTTGTTTACCAATTGCTCTAATCTTTCTAGTAAGCCTTGGAAATGCAAATCCGGTTTGATAGAGTTTGTCTGATTGAACTTTTGACTAGTCTCGAGTATAGCTTGAGCTTGTTCTACCATTTTCATGCACATTTTCATCCGTTCAATCTCTAAATCTGCTCTAGGGTAACTCTTGTCTAGGTTTGCAGTTGTAGGCCCTTCTTGAAGTCGAGCCTCGTAGGCCTTGAACATCATGTCCAAGCCTTCTGGGGTTGGATCTGCAAGAACAGACCCTGGTTGCGGTCTATTTACAATGGGTGGTGGGGTGGGATGAGGTGGAGTGGATGGAGTTTCGGCATGCGAGGGGCTTTGAGATGCAATGTCTTCTATTTTTGTTTTCGCTTCTTTTAAGCTTTCTTCTAGTTCTGATAACTTTTTATTCCACTTGCGATTGACCTTCTCTCTGGTATCCTTCCATGTTCTTGTTTTCCTCTTACTAGGCTCTCCTGATTCACTCGACTCTGATTGTTCTGCTGGTTTATCCTGTTTTAAGGCTTGTGCTCTAGTGACAGCTTGTATAGGAGCCACATTGCTACTACTTGAACTTGAATCTGCCACTAAGCCTACCACATTAATGGGTGTAATCTTGGGTGCACTGGAGGGGTTTCTTCGACAATCTCTGGGGAGATGGTCTTTGCCACAATCAGGACAAAAAGCTTGTATTGTGATAGCCTGTCTTGACTCGGAGATGGTGTGTGGGGACAATCACGAATGAAATGGTCACCTTGACATCTGAAACAAGATCCTCTAGGGGCTTGTGGTCTCATTTGTCTCAATTGGGGCCTAGGGTTAGGATTTGTGTACATGACATTGGAGTATTCTGGCTCCCAATTTTGTTCCATAGGTTGTGCCTCATATTGATACAGATAAATCTCACTATGTTCAGGTGACTCTGTGTAATAAGCATGTGGGCTACCTTCATGGGAGTAGTCTGAACTATGAACATGAGAGTCATTCTCTGAGATCAGTGGGATCACTGGTACCAATGCTCTATTAAGGTTCTCTTCTGCCACTGCATACTTAACTGAACTGCATTGGCAAGAGCTGGTGGTTGGTTTCCAAGACTGGTTGTGGCCTATATGGTGCCTGATATTGCTGTTGTGTTCTATAATATGGATGTTGGTATTGGTTCTGATACCTACCTTGTGGGTAAGATTGCTGATAATTTTGTCTAACAGCCTGCCTATTGTAGGGACAATCTTGAGGCGTATGGTTTGTGTACTTCCTTTCAATAGTGCAGTATGGGTTATTCCTTTGTCTCATGTTCTGGTTGTGCATTGGGCATACATTAGCCATGTGGTCACCTCCACAAGTATAACACCGATTCAATGGGGTGACTCTCGGTGTTTGTCTATTTTGGACTCCCAGCTTCTTGGCAACTTGCTCAGCTATCTCATCTATTTCCGTGGAGATTTTTGAAGTATGACTAGTAGAACTATCAGAATCCTTATAGAGTTTGGACAATCCTAACTCCTCACCCAAGTTATCTTCTATGTCAATGCACGTCCGCACACACTCTTCTATGGATCTAGGCTCTTTCAAGTACACATATGATCTTAACTTAGTGCTTAGTAAGCCATCTAAAAACAAAGCCACTTGTTTGGCTGGTGTGGGTAGCTCTGGAGCAGGGCATCTTTCTAGGTACTGTCTAAACCTTCTACCTACTAGTCGCACTGTTTCTTGGGGTGTCTGCTTGAAGCTGTGGATCAAAGATGAAGTGTTATGCCTGATACCACTCTTGGAAAATTCTACAATGAATTCGTCTAGCAGTTGACCTATATCGCGATAGTTGCGACTACTCAGAGGTTGAAACCAAGCTAAGGCAGTGCCCTTAAGAGTCAGACCAAATGCCTCGTATTGGGTGAACAAATCCTCAACCTATTCAGCTCTTAACACTTGTTTGAACTCGGCCACATGATCATAAGGATCTCCTGACCCATCAAACTAATTCTTCATTGCCTTGATCACTTGAGTGGGTCTAAGGGTTCTTGGGTGCTCTCGGGGTCTAGACAATGGAAAATCCTCTTCATCTCTTTGTTGCCTATGTGCTTGATGTCTCTCTCTTTCAGGTCTTTCATTTTCAAATCCTGACCTATTCCTGCCCACGGTGTGTGCAAAACTTACCTCAGGTCTCTCTCTAGTTATTTCTCTCTGGGCTTCATGAGCGTGGGATGATCCTACTCCTTGGAGGCCATGGGAAACATTGGATCTTGGTGGAGGGAAAATCAATTCACTCTTCCAAGTATATGCATGTCTATCATGTTCTGTTACCAAGAATATCTTCTCTGATGTGTTATCCAGGTAGACAACTTTGCCTGGTATCTCAGGATCTTTGAATTCATAGATGATGACTATGCCCAATTGGCTAGGTTGATCTGGCTTGAATCTCCAAAAGGCTTCCTCTATTTCTCTATTCAAGAAGAGTTCTATGCTTTTGTTGTCTTGAGGGATCCAATCTGGTGTGATCACTCTGGTCAGAACTGACTTACCTCTAGGAGTCTGGGGTCCTTGTCCTACATTTCCTTGTTCTAGGTCTCCTATCTCATTCTCATGAATGACATTTCCAAACTCATCGGTCCTATCTGGTAGGTTGGTGACCACATACATGGTTCCTTCCTTATCAATGTATGAACCCTCTTCGAACTTGACCACCGGGTGTTCCAGTCCAAAGGGTTGATCTAGATTTTTGAGTTGGACCACTGATCGCCTCAGGCCATCCTCATAGATGCGAGCACCTAATCGGTTGGTCCGAATATATTCCAATTGTGTCTTATAGGGTCCTTCTAGTGTTTGTAGATGGGCAGTCCCTAAGCCACCTGCAGGTTTTCCCATGCTAAAAGACATTTCTGAGTCACTTGTGTCTGAACTTAGTCCGTAAAGATGACCACTTAGTTGTTGTGCCCAAGACTTAGCTGTATGGTTGACACTGGACTGAGAAGATCTAATGCTTTGTCTATCCTTGCCTAGGTGTCTACCAGATCTCAAGTTCATAAGCTTTGGCTAAGAGTCCAAAATTTCCCCTTGGTATGGTTCAAAAATCCTTTGGAGTCCCCTTGGGTTCCAGGTCCCACTTGAAGGTCAACTTCAAATTATCCTATCTGAAAATCAACGCGTTAGTCTTATAAAAAACAGTTGAGGCCGTGTAGGATTCAAAACGAGCTTTCCAACGAGCTATAGAGCTCAAAAAATGGACTTTGGATGAAAAAGTTATGTCAAATCATGCTCCTGGGGGTCAAAACAGGCAAACAGGACCTTTTGGAAAAAATCGCGATTTTGTGAAATCAAGAGAATCGCGATTTTGTGAACTTCAAGAGAATCGCGATTTTGTGAACTTTCAGAGAATCGAGATTGTGTGAAATTAGAGAATCGCGATGCTCTGAAGTCAAAGATTTGCGATTTTGAGCACAGAATCGTGTTTTTGAAAATCGTGATTTTGAGCACAGAATCGTGTTTCAGAGAATCGTGGTTCACAAAATCGTGTTTTCACAAAATCGTGTTTTAGAGAATCTTGTTTTAGAGAATCGCAATTTTGTCTCAGAGAATCGTGGTTTTCAAAATTTAGAGAATCGCGATTTTGAGCAGAGAATCGTGTTTTCACAGAATCGTGGTTCACAGAATCGTGATTCACAAAATCGTGTTTTCATAAAATCGTGTTTTCACAAAATCGTGTTTTCACAGAATCGTCTTTTCACAAAATCGTGTTTTTGCTAAAAATCGTGATTTTTGAAAATCACGATTTTGAGCAGAGAATCGTGTTTTCACAGAATTGTGATTCACAAAGTCGTGTTTTCACAGAATCATCTTTTCACAAAATCGTGTTTTTGCTGAAAATCGTGATTTTTGAAAATCGCGATTTTGAGCAGAGAATCGTGTTTTTGAAAATTGCGATTTTTGTACCTTGGATGAAAATCGTGTTTTAGAGAATCGTGTTCTAGAGAATCGCGATTTTGTCTCAGAGAATCGTGGTTTTCAAAAATTTAGAGAATCGCGATTTTGAGCACAACCACAGAATCGTATTTTCTCAGAATCGTGTTTTCTCAGAATCGTGTTTTCTCAGAATCGTGTTTTTTTTGACATGAAAATCGTGATTTTGAGCAGAGAATCGTGTTTTCACAAAATCGTGTTTCTCACAAAATCGTGTTTCTCACAAAATCGTGTTTTGGCTGAAAATCGTGATTTGTGAGAATCGCGATTTTGAGCATAGAATCGTGTTTTCAGAGAATCGTGTTTTTGACATGAAAATCGTGATTGTCTACAGAGAATCGTGTTTTACAAAATCGTGTTTTAGAGAATCGTGTTCTAGAGAATCGCGATTTTCTCCTAGAGAATCGTGTTTTTACAAAATCGTGTTTTTGGCTAAAAATCGTGATTTGTGAGAATCGCGATTTTGAGCACAACCACAGAATCACGATTCTGAGAATGACCACAGAATCGCGATTCTGAGAATGACCACAGAATCATGTTCTTTTAGAAAGCTTTTAGGCGGGAAAATAGAGAATCATGATTTTCAAAAAAATTTGAATTTTCATAGAATCGCGATTTTCATCACAGAATCGCGTTTTTTGGCGGGAACTTTGAATTTCTGAGCGCCGAGCAATGGCGAGCTCCGTATGTGCAAAAAATCATGAAAAAACACAGCGCTTGCTCTCCCTTGCACCTCCTAGCTCCTTCTCACACAACAATGCATGAAAAATGGTATGAAAATGATGAAAATGCACTAAAAAACAAGAAATTTCTATGAAGAAGAAGATGGAAGAAGATGGAGATGGTGATGATGATGAAGATGAAGAGGAAAAAACAGAAAATGAACTGAAATGACAGTTTTTTTACCTTCCAACGTCGCAAATCTACGATCTTACCATCACAACGCTCGTCCTCCAAGCTCTCTCCCCGGTAACGGCGCCAAAATTTGGTGTAGCTCAAGCGTAAGCACCACCTCCTTTACTTGTCAATCTGCGGAGACATGAGGACCGGTATGAAGACCACGAGCAAGTGAAGGCACACAAACATGCACACACATACACACACACGTGCACAAAGTAAGATCAAAGAGAGGAACAATGGAAAGCTTAGATTGCAAAAGAGTTCTCTTACAAAAGCTCTATTCTCCAACAAGCTAACCCCAAAAATGAGCTCTCTAGCTCTTTTTATAGTTTTTTGACTAGTTTTGGCCCTGTCCAGACCTAGTGTCCGGCCTAGTGAAAAATTAGGTTCCAGTGCTTATTTGAGGGCTCAAACGGAGTCTAAAAACTATGAAAATTGGTAGGATGATACTTCTAATGCTCCTCAAGCTCAAGGACTCCTCGGCTTGCACAAAATGGAGCTACAAAAATAGAAAATGGTATTTACAATGGTTTTAGTGATGGAAATCACTATTTTTGTAGGGAATTCTTCCGAAAAGTTGACATGTACTTCTTGGAGCTCCCTACTTGCTCCTTCTTCTTGTGTGTCCACCTTTTGATGTGCTTCCATGCTTTGTCCTTGACTTTGAGCTTCAACACAGAGCAAGATAGGCGTGCATACACTTGGCAGGGTGAAGCAATTTTCCCTCCATCAAGATCTAATGTTTCCCAAAGCCTCCAAGGAGCAAGATTATCCAAGGCTCATGAAACCCAGAGGGAAAGAACCAGAGAGAGACCTGAGGTAAGCTTTGCACACACAGTGGGTAGAGACCGATCAAGAATTGAAAATGAAAGACTTGAAAGAGAGAGACATCGCGTACATAGGCATCAAATAGACGAACATGATTTCCCATTGCCTAGACCACGAGAGCACTCAAGAACCCTTAGACCCTCTCAAGTGGTTAAGACAATGAAGAACTATTTTGATGGGTCAGGAGATCCTTATGATCATGTGGCCGAGTTCAGACAAGTGTTAAGAGCTGAACAGGTTGAGGACTTTTTCACCCAATTCGAGGCATTTGGTTTGACTCTTAAGGGTACTGCCTTAGCTTGGTTTCAACTCCTGAATAGTCGCAACTATCGAGGGATAGGTCAAATGCTAGAAGCATTCATTGTAGAATTTTCCAAGAGTGGTATCAGGCATAACACATCATCCTTGATCCACAGCTTCAAGCAGACACCCCAAGAAACAATGCGACTTGCATGAAGACGGTTCATACAATACATAGAAAGATGCCCTACTCCAGAGCTACCCACAGCAGCCAAACAAGTGGCCTTGTTTTTAGACGGATTACTAAGCACAAAGTTGAGGTCATATGTATACTTGAAAGAGCCTAGATCCATAGAAGAGTGTGTGCGCATGTGCATTGACATAGAAGACAACTTGGGTGAGGAGTTAGGACTATCGAAACTCTATAAGGATTCTGACAGTTCTACTAGTCATACCTCCAGAACCTCCATTGAGATAGATGAGATAGCTGAGCAAGTTGCCAAAAAGCTAGGAGTACAAAATAGACAACCATCAAGGGTCACCCCATTGAAGCGATGTTACAACTGTGGTGGAGACCACATGGCTAATGTGTGCCCGATGATGGCTCAAACCCCAAGGAAACCCTAATGCTCTATATTGCACCATTGAGAGGAAATACACGAACCACACGGCTCAAGATTGCCCCTACAATAGGCAGGCTGTTAGACAAAATTATTAGCAACCTTACCAACAGGGTAGGTATCAGAATCAATACCAACAGCCATATTATAGGCCACAACAGCAATATCAGACACCATACAGGCCACAACCAGTCCTAGGAAACCAACCACCAGCTCCTGCCAATGTGATCCCAGTTAAGTATACGATGGCAGAGGAGAACCTCAATAGAGCATTGGTGCCACTAACCCCATTGGTCTCAGAAAATGACTCTCATGCTCATAGTTCAGACTACTCCCATGAAGGTAGTCCACATGGTTATTACACAGAGTCTCCTAAGCATAGTGAGACCTATTCATATCAATATGAGGCACCACCTATGGAACAAAATTGGGAGCCAGGATACTCCAATGTCATGTACACGAATCCCAACCCCAAGCCCCAAGTGAGACAAGCAAGACCACAAGCCCCTAGAGGACCATGTTTTAGATGTCAGGGTGACCATTTCATTTGTGAATGTCCCCACTCACTCACTCCGGGACAAGGACAGAACATCATAATACAAGGCTTTTGTCCCGAGTGTGGCAAAAAACATCTCCCTAGAGAGCGTCCTAGGAATCCCTCTAGTGCACCCAAGGTTACACCCATCAATGTGGTAGGCTTAGTGGTGGAATCAAGTTCAAGTAGTAGTAATGTGGCTCCTGTACAGGCAGTCACTAGGGCACAAGCATTGAACAAGGATAAACCGATTGAACAATCAGAGCCAAGTGAATCAGGAGAGCCGAGTAAGAGGAAACAAGAACATGGAAAGATACCAGGGAGAAAGCCAATCGTAAGTGGAATAAAAATTTATCTGAACTAGAAGAAAGCCTGAAAGACACAAAAACAAAAATAGAAGACATTGCATCTCAAAGCCCCTCGCATGCCGAAGCTCCATCCACACCACCTCATCCCACCCCACCAATCACTGTACATAAACCACAACCAGGATCTGTTCTTGCAGATCCAACCCCAGAAGGCTTGGACATGATGTTCAAGGCCTACCAGGTTTGACTTCAAGAAGGGCCAACAGCTGCAAACCTGGACAAGAGTTACCCGAGAGCAGATTTAGAGATTGAATGAACAAAAATGTGCATGAAAGTGGTAGAAGTAGCTCAAGCTATGCTCGAAACTAGTCAAAAGTTCAATCAGACAAACTCTGTCAAACTGGATTTGCATTTCCAGGGCTTACTAGAAAGATTAGAGCAATTGATAAACAAGCCATAGGTTTCTTTACCTCTAGAGGCTTAACCCGTTGTTGAAAGAGAAAGCTCACCGCCCAGGAAAGCTTATGTTCCTGATTCTGTGGCTGAGGGAACACCTCATCAATGCAACAGTACTCTCAAGAGTTCTTGTGGGAAATACAAGAAGAAAAATGGGCCAAGGAGAAGGGTAATCCCCCTCCTATTCTTGAGATTGATGATCTTCATGACCAATTTCCTCAAGACATTCGTTCTATCTATGGAGACCAAGTAGAGAAACAAGAAGATGAAAGATTAGATTTTGAATCTAATTCTTTACAAGAGTTGCCACAATTCACAGGCCCATGGGAATCTGAATCACTTCAGATAAGAGCTCCCACAATATTGGTAAGAAACGAAGACTCAGTAGTTCCAAGAAACACTGATGTTGTGAAGAACACTAAGGTTCAGTATCATCTCACTGTAGAAGAGCTGCTCAAAGCAACACCTGGGCTATGGAATCATGTAAAGGATTAGGTTCCAGAACTTGATTCGAATATGCCAAAAACAGGCTCTAAGCAAAAAGTTCCAGAGATACCTCTCGATAAAATAGGGGACATGAGTGAAGGTGAAGAAGGTAATACTTATCTTCCCATCACCTACGAAGGTTACACAACCAAAGCGATCGTAGATTCAGGTGCTGGTGTTGCTATTGCGACCACCTCCTTGTTGAAGCGATGGGGCAAACCCACATTAAGACCAACTAGAATGAAGCTTCAAATGGCAGACGGTCATTTTGAAAGACCTATGAGTTGCCTTTGAGGCCAATGATGGGAGGACGTGCATTTTTGAAGTGGGTTATAGACTTTGTAGGTCCTATTAACCCCCCAGCTAGGAACTCCCATGTAGAGTACATTACTGTAGCCATAGATTACCTTAAAAAATGGGTGGAAGTAAAAGCCACGACAAAGAATGATGCTCAAACGACAGCTAAGTTTTTATTCGAGAACGTGTTCAAAAGATATGGGCTACCAATAGAGTTGGTCAATGATAGAGGTACGCACTTCTTGAATGCGGTCATTGAAAATCTCCTTCAAGAATTCATGGTGATACATAAGAAGTCTGCCCCCTATCACCCACAAGCTAACGAACAAGCCGAGAGCACGAATAAAATCCTATGTAATATATTGACAAAACTCGTAAATAATAAACGCTCTGATTGGGACAAACAACTCCATCATGCTGTTTGGGAATACCGAGTTGCCTACAAAACAGTACTCAATGCCACCCCATTTCAGATGGTCTTCAGATAGAATGCTGTGCTACGATTAGATTTCCTAATCCCAACCTTGAAAGTAGCACAAGAGCATGAGTGGAACGGACACGAGTTGTCCTCCAGGATCTTTAATTTAGAACGTTTAGGTGAGACGAGGCTACGAGCGGCAGCAGGCATCTATGCGGCAAAGAAAAGGCAAAAGGCATACTTTGATGCCCATGTAAAGAATAAAGGATTGAAGGAAGGAGATTTGGTGCTAGTTTATACACTCAAGCAAGATGCCCGTAAGTTGGAGAAATGAGGAGATGGAACCATGATCATTAATAGAATCTCCACTAGTGGTGCGGTTCAATTAGCGACCTTGGAAGGTGACATATTGCCAAACTATATCAGCGGATGTAGAGTCAAGCTATATCAAGAACCTCTTACAGAGGATATGCTAACGAGACTCAACACAGCTAAGAAGCAGAAAGAAGAAGAGTTGAGAGTTAGAGAAGAAGCACACGCAGAGGCTAGAGAGCGCATAAGACGAAATAAATTAAGAAGACTAGGCCTAGATGTCAACACAAAAGCCCCAAAATATCACATGGACATGTGCAAAAAATCAGGCATAATTACTTCTCAAATAGTTGATCGATGCCCCTTTGTGACCATAGAGGTAGGACGAGGAAAGAGTGTAAGGACTGTGAGAGCATTGGTTGACTCAGGTGCAGCAACTAGTGCAGTTAGACTTTCATACTGCCAAGACCTACAATTGAACATCAAACCTGTAGAAGCCTATCTCATAGGGTTGGGAGGTGTGGAAACCCCTTGCTTGGGTGAGGTGGAGCTCCCCATCTACCTCCAAGATGTCCAAATGGGCGTCAAAGTGCTAGACTGTCAAGATGAAGACCTTACTGAACCACTTGTCTTGGGTCAAGATTGGATTTATGACCATGCAGTCAACTTGAACCTAAGAAGTCAACTTCTTCAAGTTTGGGTACAAGAACCGTTAGAATTAGAGAATTGCATGCACACAAATCCAGATGTCACACATTCTCTTAGGTCTTCTAGGACTAATCTTAGCAAAAAAGATGTTGTATGTGTCAAAAGCTCTGTGTTCCAAAAGAACTCAATTAGGGAAGAACTGGCTCAAAGACAAGCGAACTCCTCCTCTTGTGCAAAGACTAATGCTGTCACCACAACTCGAGCAAAAAGGCAATAAAAATAGTACCTGACAATCGCTATATGAACTAGACAAAGAAATTTTAAGAAGAACGTAGTTCCGAGCATGAAGCAAATCTGGATAGGAAAAGGAGACAAGCCACCAATGTGGCCAACACAATTCCCACCCAGACAAGCTAACCAGGCACAAGGTCTCAGACAGATTTGGGTACCAAAAAAATTAGCTGTAGCTCAACGAGGGTGATTACACATGTAGGTTCCCAAAGCGCTCTTACATGCACAAAGGCCTCTGCTCTCCACCATGGAAAAGGTCTCAACAACGAAGCAAAGAAGAGAAAGGGGTAAGAACCGAACACACAGAACAAAAGCAGATAAACTCAAACCTTCGGAAAAGGTAAGAAGACCATCATCAAGGATATGGGTTTGGAAGGCAAAAGTACTAGTATCTTCCACCGACCTGAAGAAGCAACCACGCTGGACACCAAGTTTCAGCAACAATCCAAAGAGAAAAAGGCCAGAGGTGATCTCTATAAGGCCAACTATTATTCTAAAATGGATCCCTAAAGGGAGGAATGGTCAGTTGTCATCTCATGATCAACAGGTCACATCATTTCAAGGTCCACTGGTGACCTCCAAACAAAGACTGCATCACCACCCACCATCAACTTTGAATGCCTCGATGTGCAACAACCATGTGCCTTTGGCATAACCTTGTCTTTTGCACCATTCAGGTCATGCACTTCCAAAGTATCATCAATATAGGGCCACATTACATGGCCGTGCATAGACACCATTGCAAAATCCCAAGCACATGCGACACATCTGACATATGTAAAATATTTTATTGATGCTAACACCTTTCTTCTTGTTTTATGCCGTTGTAAAAAAAAAAAGAGAGAGAGAGAGAGAAAGGAGGAAAAAGAAAAAGAAAGCAAGAAAGAAAAACAGAAACAAAAGGAAGCAAAAAACACAAAGAGAGGAGACATGACCATGCGCTTGAAGAATCTCCTCAGTGAGCTATCAACAAGGACATCCATCAACAAGCAAGACAAGACAATGGTCAATCACCAGGATGGAAGTACAACATGAAGAGATGAAGATTGACGGACCTTTCACCATGGTAAGGATTGTATGCTTCAACAACACTATCACCATGATAGATTAGGAAACCTCGTCGTCAGCATACCCTTGAGCACTTAGCTCAAGACCTAACTTCTTGCACCATAATTCTTCCAATGCATTTACCAAGTATGCATGCATAGGGCCACATTACAAGGCCGTGCACAAGGCACATATTTTTCTCAACCCATGCACTAATGTACTTACCCATCATTAATTATGGGTTACAAGTACTCGGCACAAAACTTGTAAAATCTATGATTGGAAGATCCAAAGTATATCCACACTACAACATCGGTGCCTACGACGTAATTCATGGTCGACAGTTGCTCAAAATCAACATTGATAGCCTCTTAGGAGCAACTAGCATTTTTTGGAAGCTCACAATGACACATTTATGCTGGAATCCAAGGAAGAGCTACATGCAAAGGGAAAAACACTTCCATGGGCTAGCACTTACAAACTGAAGAAAAGAACAACGAACCCTACTACAGGTGGAAGACAGACCGCTCTTGTTGATACATGAAGGATGATGCCTCTCCAAGCACTACATGGAACAACCACTACAACAAGGGTCTGTCAGGGACGACAGACTCAAGAGGGGGGAGTGTTGAAGCTCAAGGTCAAGGATAAAGCATGGAAGCACTTCAAGGAAGTGGAAACACAAGAAGAAGGAGCAAGTAGGGAGCTCCAAGAAGCACCTATCAAATTTTCAGAAAAAATCCCTATAAAAATAGTGACTTTTATCACTAAAAACCATTGTAAATACCATTTTCCATTTTTCTGACTCCAATTTGTTCAAGCCGAGGAGACCTCGAGCTTGAGGATACTAGAACTATCATCCTGCCAATTTTCATAACTTTTAGACTCCATTTGAGCCCCCAAATAAGCCCTGGAACCTATTTTTTGACCAGGCCGGACACTAGGTCTAGAGAGGGCCAAAACCACTCAAAAAACTATAAAAAGGGCTGGAGAGCTCATTTTTGAGGTTAGCTTGTTGTAGATTTCAGCTTTGTCAGAGAGTTCTTTGGTAATCGAAGCTTTCCATTGTTCCACTCTTTGCTCTTACCTTGTGCGCATGTGTGTGTATGTGTGTGCATGCTTGTGTGCTTTCACTCACACACTTGTGCCATCACTTGCTCATAGTCTTCATACTAGTCCTCACGTCTCTGCGGATTGACATTTATGAGGTGAAGCTCCTCACGTTGGTACTTGCCATTGTACTAGAGTGACACCAAGTCTTCAATTTTTTGAAGGCTTCCTCACACACATTTGTCCATTCGATTTGGTGATTAGTGCATATAATGGTTGAACAATCATAGCATAACTAAGCACAAACCTCCTGTAGTATCCACAATGTCCCATAAAATCTTGTAGCTCCTTTACTGTTGTTGGTCTAGGCATTTCAACTATTACTTTTATTTTCTCGTCATCAATTGAAATGCCATTTTTTGAGACAATATGCCCTAAGATTCTTCCACACTTCTTAGGATTTAGACAAACTCTATAAATTTTACATTTTTGAAAAATTTGTCTAAGTTCCCCCAAATGATTTGATCTTAATGAAGAAAAGGTGCATAAGTCATCCACATACACTTCCATAGTTTTTCTTAGGAAATCTTTGAACACATGACACATTAACCTTTGAAAAGTAGTTAGTGCATTTGTTAGACCAAATGCATTTGTTAGACCAAATGGCATAACTCTAAATGCATAAATCCCAGAAATGTTGGAAAAGCAGTCTTGTGTTGATCCTAAAGGGCTATGGCTACTTGATTGTATCTAGAAAATCCATCAAGAAAACTATTTACCTCTTTCCCTGCTACTCTCTCTAATAAATGGTTAGTGATAGGTAGAGTGTAATTATTACTAATAGTAGCAACATTTAATCTTTGAAGGTTTATACAAACCCTAAGCTTCCCATTTTTCTTTGGTACTACTACTATTGGTGGTATCCATTCTATGTGTTCAATTTCATAAATAAACCCTACTGACAATAATTTATCTATTTCTTCCTTTATTTTAGGAGCATATACATCATTATAAGTATAATGTTTTTGTTTTTAAGGTGAACGCTATATTTTGGGAAAATTGTAGCGTTCATCCTTCCCAAAAGATGGTTCAATTTGGGCTAATTAGAAATTGCACCTTGTACATAGTGATGTTTGTGGTCCTATGCAGCCACCTTCTTTTGGAAACTATCTTTACTTCATGACTTTCCTTGATGATTTTTCCAGGCATGCATCGGTATATCCACTCAAACCAAAGTCTGAAGTGTTCACGTGCTTCAAAATTTTTTTGGTTTTGGTTGAAAATTTGTTAGCATTTAAAATGGGCACCCTTCGTTCTATTCGAGGGGGGGATATATGTCTTTTGACTTTAATGCATTTCTGGCTAAATGCAGGATAAAACATGAGTGTACAATGCCGTATACACCTCAACAGAATGGAGTTGCTGAATGGAAGAACAAATCACTCATGGAGATGGCGAGGTGTATGGTCAAGAGTCAAGCTTTACCACATAGTTTTTGGCTTGAGGCTGTTATGTGTGCTGCATATGTACTTAACATGTGTGCCACTAAAGTGCTATAGTCTATCACTCCATATGAGGCTTTGCATGGTCGCAAGCCATGTGTTGCTCATCTGCATGTTTTTGGTTGTCTGGTATATGCATTATTGCGTGAACAACATCGTAGAAAACTGGATGATAAAGCATTAAAATGTATTTTTGTTGGGTACAATTTTGAAAGCAAAAGGTTATCCTCTATATCATCCACATACTAAATGCATTTTGGTTAGCTGTGATGTTCTTTTTGTGGAAGATGCTATTCAACCCTTATGTACGAAGAAGACATTTGTTAGCTCCAAAGACATGTATGATACTTTGCTGCCTCTTTTTACAGGTGGATAGTCTAGTGCTCATCCTAATGAGGCAACTTCTCAACCTTTATAGGTTTCATGTGATGATGTAGATCATTCAATTTCTGATGAAGTTTTACATGACACACTTGTTGATGAGAGAGCTGATACTCACCAGGCAAAAACTATGCCAAAATGGCTCGTGTAGACTTTGTGTGATAGCAAATTAGATTCACCTCTATCATATCATACTCGTTCAGGCTGTCAAAGTGCCTCCTTTGCATTAGATTGCTATGCTATGGATGCGTCTAGTCTCTCTGATGAGAGTGAGCCTGTTTCATTTGATGAAGCACAAAATTTAAAAAATTGGATGGCTGCTATGCAATGTGAATATTATGCTATAATGAAAAATGGTACCTGGTCTTTATGTGACTTGCCTCCTAGCAAGAAGGCCATTGACACTAAGTGGGTATACAAGCTGAAGCATAAGCTTGATGGAACAGTTGACAGGTATAAGGCCAGGCTTGTTGCAAATGGTTATGCACAGGAAAGAGACATTGATTTTGATGAAACCTTTGCACCTACTTGCCAAATGACTATTGTTCATAGCATCTGTGCACTTGCAGCTCATCATGATTGGAATATACATCAGTTGGACATTAAAACAACATTTTTGAATGGCGATTCACGTGAAGAAGGGTATGTTTTTCAACCCCATGGGTTTGTGCAGAAAGGGCATGAAAACCAGGTGTGCAGATTAAAAAAGGCATTATATGGTTTAAAGCAAGCACCATATGCTTGGTATGAAAAGATACATTCCTATCTCATTGCACATGGTTTTGAGAACAATCCAACTGAAAGCACCTTATATGTTAAGTGTGCTAATGATGTGCTTCTGATCATTGTTGTGTATGTTGATGACATGATGCTCACTGGCCCTCATGACATGCATATTGCTGATTTTAAGGCTGATTTGCATGCCTCATTTGAGATATCTGATTTGGGGCATTTGCATCACTACTTGGGCATTTAGTTTATGGAAGTTGATGGTGGAATGACTTTGTGTCAAACAAAATATATTAACCCATTATTGCAACATTTTGGCCTTGAAGACTGTAAGCATATTGCCACTCCTATGGAGATAGGTTTACGATTGAGTCTTCATGATGTTGGAGATGCATTTGATGTTGTTCTCTATCAGCAGGCCATTGGATGCTTGATTTACTTATGCATTACTCAGCCAGATATTCAATTTGCTATCTCACAAATGACCAAGTTTATGCATTGCCCAGGTGTCAAGCATTGGCAGGTGGTTAAGCGCATCTTTTGCTACTTGAGTGGTACCCCACTACTTGGAATGTTTTATCCCAAGGGGGGATCACTACCGTCAGATTTGCATGCTTTTTTTGACAATGATTGGGTTGGTTGCTATGACACTTGTGTGTCCACTAGTGGCTTTTGCTTCATGCTTGGTAGCTCATGTATATCTTGGTTGAGCAAGAAGCAGCCTACTGTGGCCACTTCTAGTTGTGAGGCTGAGTATAGGGCAAGTTTCACAGCGACTATTGAGTGTGTGTGGCTCAGATGCCTTATGGCTAGTTTGGGTGTTGGTCAATCTTTTGCCACCACTATCTTGATTGATAGTTAGAGTGCACTGGCATTTGCAAAGAACCCTGTGTTCCATGCTCACACTAAGCACATTGAGGTGCATTATCATTATGTCAGGGAGAGGTTCTCTGTTGGGGAGATCACCTTGGCGTATGTGCCCACACACGAGAACATTGCAGACCTTTTTATGAAGGCTCTGCCTAGGGAGAAGTTTGAAGCTTTCCACAAAGCTTTGGGCTTACTTCTTTTTGTGGATTGATTCCACATAGCTTGGCACTTCCTTATACATGAGTGCCGGCTCCTTGTTCACCGCATCACTCCCAGGGCAGATTTGTTGATATATTTAGGTAGTGATGTGTTTGAACACTCTAGGACCACCAGGGCACTTTTTTCCCTCTTTAGGAGGTTTTTTTCCCTGGCTTGTATATACACCTATAGCCCTAATGGGTGTTGGAATCAATGTCCAACAATGGTGCAAAAGCCAATTCTCCATCTTCAAGTCCCAGATCTAGCACAATTCACTTTATGTTTATTTTGTATTTTATTACAAGAAGCCACGATGGGCGACGTGGATAGTACATTTTTCTCTCAAGGACTCCGCCGGTGGTCGAATCCCGTTGGGCACAATGCGTGGAAAGTGTTTTTGCTAAAAAGCAAACAAACGTGATGGCAGTCGATTTATGCGATGTGTTTTTAATTGTAGCGATCGTAGTTTTTATGGATCGTAGCTTTATTTGAAAGCTTTTAGTAGTGCTTTTGGAGGAGGATACAAAACTATATAAGAGAGCCTTGGCTCATTGTATACTCACTCAAGCTCTCAAGGAGATCAAGGAGGAAGAGTCTCACACTCTTGAAGAGAGAGTGTTCACACACTCTTGAGGAGGTGAAGTTTTGGTGAAGGAGAGGCTACTCTCTTGGAGCAAGAAGTCTTCTACAAGGTGGTGGTAACTATCTTTTGTGAGTTAACGTTATATTTTGTTTTTAGAGTTTCTCTACCCTAATCTCAAAATTAGGTTGGTTGATTTACAATTTTGTTACACTATTTTGTGAGAGTAAGGTTAGCTTCGTTGCTTCGTTCACTTCACACACTTAGATTATTTCGACATAACCTAAATTTTGTATCATCATCTTCTTGGATATTCTTCCATTAGTGAGTGCACCACTTTATATGGTTGAGTAGTACTCCCATGTTGTAATTTGGACATCTCTTTTTTAGTGAGTAAGCATCTAGTTTATGTTCCCTATCCTTGTCTCAAGATCTCTATCTTTCTCTATCTCACATATCATCTTGGTTAATTAAGTTGTGTATGCTCAAAAGGTTTTAGTTTGGAACGATCCTGGGGCCCCAAATTCCAACAATGGGTTACTTATCTTTGTACATTCTAGTGGTAATACATTTCAGTATTATGTGTTGTGCTCCAAGCTTCTTCTTCTTCCTTGTGCTGTTCACGTGCTTTCGTCTAACTCCAATAGAAACCGCATGAGAGATGATTCTCTTAATGTCAATCAAAAAGCTTATTATTGAGTGAAATAATATTCAACCTCCTTAGCCTTGAGTACTTGTTTGAATTTTGTTACATGATCATATGGATTAGTAGATCCATCATACTGATTTCTCATGCTTTTCATTACTTGAGTTGGTCTTAATCTTCTTTGTTGTCCCATGTATCTTTCCTGATTGTTTCTACCAGGTATGTTGAAGTTGACTTCATTTTGTCTATTATTTCGCATCTTCCTTGGTTCCTGGTTTTGATTCTTGTTAACCCTAATTGGTGGTATCGGTGGATTGACATGTTGATTCTCCCTTCCCTCATTTCTTGTTTGATCATTTTGTTCATTGTGCCTTTGTATTTCATGTTCAAAATCATTTGGATTTGCATGATCGTCCTCTATATGTTTGTCTACTGAACTTCTTCTTGGAAATCTTTGTTTATTTCGGTAAGTGTAGAAAATTTTCAATTATTCTAAAAGTCTCCAAAATCTCTTTCCTTCCTCATTCACAAAGGTAGGGGAGTCCCTACGTTCATGATAATTTTTCAAAACCCTAATGTTCATGTGTGATGGAGTAGTTTCTGAGTCTGGCTCTGTAGCCCAATAGACATCTCCAGTTTCTAGGTTCATATAGATTAAGGTATCCATTTGATCACAAGTGATCTTAATTACTTGTTCTTTGTGAGTACAAATAGATTGACCTCTAGGGGTGAAGTTTTCTTCTTCCTCTCTTTCTCTCAATGGTTTTTTGTTTGGTAGTTGCCCTTGGTCATTTATGTTCTCACGTTCTAGTGTTATTATGTAAGTGGTTCCATCCCTTTCTATGTATTTTTCATTTACAAACTGAGTTATAGAAGTCATGTTAAATAATGAATTTGACCTAAGTATGGCCACATATCTTTGGATGCCATGTTTGTAAATGTAAGTTCCGAATTTGTTTGTAAATTTATATTTGGTAATGTTCCTAGAATCCCCTTCATTTCCTTGATCTCCTTGTAATCTAATAATAGGTTCTTCAGATGCCATACTTTCTAAATTGTGGGTGTGATCCAATTTAGGGTTTGGTTCAGGTATTACCTTTCCTCCTCTCAATTTCATGGTAAAGTTAAATTAATTTATTGTTCACCCAATGAATCTGTTAAATCCAATAAAATATGTTCAAATGCGCTAAAACAAGATTTTGTTGTTTCTTTTAAAAAATAATTATTTTTTTATCTACCAAAAAATTCATGATTTCTTAAAATTTTCAAAAATTCACAATTTTGTTCTCTTTTCCCTTAAAAATATAGCAATTCTTTCCCAATTTCTTCAAAATTTCATGATATTGTGCTCACATTATTACCAAAAAAATGCACCATCTTTCTCTTTAATCACAATTTCAATCACTTTCCCAAAAAATCCACAATTCCTTCAAAATCTCAAAAATTTGCGATTCCTTCAAACTCTCAAATGATTCCTTCAAACTCTCAAGAATTCATGACTCCTTCCCTTGGGTCTCAAAAATGTTCAATTTTCAAAGATTCTCGACTTCTTTCAATCTTTCAAAAATTTTTGATCACTCCTTCCAAAATTCGTGATTCCTTCAATCTCCAAAATTCATGATTCTTTTCAGTTCCAAGAATTCAGGATTCACGATTCTTTTCAAAAAATTCATAATTCTTTCACTTTAAAAAACTTCACAATTCTTTTCACTTTCAAGAATTTTTGATATTTTGCTCAAATTGGTCAAATATTCATAGCCAAAATTTAGGTTTTGAAAGAGTTTATGATTCCTTCATTTTTGCAAGTATATTTTGATGTTCTTTGCAAGAATTCACAACTTTTTCTCTCAGTTTTTCTAAAAAATTCGCGATTTTTTTCAAAAGTTCACTTCCAAGATGATCCAACCTATCACGGATAACTTGTGGCCAAGTCCAAATGAGTGGAGATAAGTAAATTCCAAATTAATGGAGATAATTAATGATCCAAATCTATCTCACAAGCATAAAGGATCTACTAGACCATCTATCTAGCATAAAAATCGATAAAATTTTGGTAGCATCTCCTCCGTAAAATGGACTTTAGAACCAAAACCATGTGGGAATCACCATCCACATTTGTCAAGAATCACTAGCAAATAGGATATCAAATCAATGATCATATGCTAATAGAATAGCCAATCAAGGCGACAAATGGATGTGCAATCAAGGCTCGAATCTCGATCATGTACCTATATAAAAACAAAGATATAAGTACCAACAAAGATCCAAAGTCAAATCTCATTATGTGCAACCGGCAAGTAAATCTATAACCAAGTGGCATAAACAAGGTATAGACCACAATGCCACTATACATCCACTAACAATGCTATGATCAAACTCACGATGACATAAACTTCAAAAAGAAGGTAAACCACAATGTCATCTCACATGCCAAACACATGACAAGACTATGATCTTCTCATTGATCATACATGGACAATGCCTTCAAGATCTAAAAATAAGAGCTTGCACACCAAAAATTCTCTCTCGAAGAAGTTCCAAAGAAAAATGAACTTCCAAAAGCAATTAGGATTCTTGTGATGAAAATATGTTGCTCAATGTTTTGCTGTTTTAGAGATGATAACCTTTGAATTTGAATTTCTACTCTTTAGAATGCTCTACATGAGCATCCACATCATGCTCTAAAGCATCATGAGCATCCAAAATATGCTCTACATGTGCATCCATCTGAGCATCTGAATCCTTTCATACATGCGCATCATGAATGTCAATAGATCTATGTGTACGTAGACAAAATGAGACATGACGAGCCTCACATCGCACATAAGGTTGAACTCCCATTGAGACGAGACTGTCTCTCACATGAAGTACCTGCAGTGGATACCTCTGCCCAATCCTAGCAACTCTTACAAGCATAAGCTATCCGAACTTCAACTGAAAATGATCCTCGCCAAGGAATGCATAACATCTGCTCTCCTGTAACTGGCTAACTGAAATCAAGCTCATAGGGAATGAAGGCACATAGCATACATGTCTAAGTATAATTGATGCTCCACTAGGTAGCATAAGGCATACATCTCCTGCACCCTCACTATCATATGTCGTACCATCAGGCAAGTGCACACATCCACGACTCTCACATGAGAATAAAAAAAACCACTCGTGATGTGGAGTAACATGAAAAGCAGCTAATGCATCAAGAAACCAAGCCATATGTGTGCTATCCAATGAACAAGAAGAATCCTGAGATGAACCATAGGAGAAAGTGATATCACCTTCACTAGCATAATCAACTGCCAAACACTCTCCTGAAATCACTACCTTACCTACATCACGTGCATATCTCTCACATCATCATCACATCCTCCTGAAGCAAGGTTGTCGAATATGACCCTCACGACCACAGTGCCAACATTGAAGTTGTTGATGTGATCTATGTCTCACATGAGTCAATGGACTCGCATACATATCATGTAGTCTCTGTCATAATGCACTACTCATCTCCTCATACATAAAAGACTCATATATAGAATCCATAAGTTGTAATCGAATAGTGGAGCTGGCCAATGCATCCATATCCATCCATACATAATCTGGCATATCACAAGGCCTCTGTGCATCTCTATTCACATACATGTGTAACCCTGCACGAACCAATATATGCCACATCTGATCTTTCCATCTCAGAAAGTCAGTGCCATCAAATCGAGAAGACACCATGCTGTCAATCCAAGAGACTATAAATATAACAAGAGACTAGAAACAATACTCCATCCTCAATAGTATCACACTTGCATATCCATATGCATAACTCATATCACAAATGTAGCACTGGAGAAGAAACCATGTGTGAAAGAATCTTGGAAAAAATCGACATAGTGTCCCCTACAAATTGAGCAATCAAACAAGATAACCAGTAGCAAAAGAACAATGAGTAATCTGTCACCACATGTCACTGATCCAACCAAAGATAATGGCAAATACACATGCCAAAAAACTGATAGAAATACATGCCAATACAATGGCGATACACCTCCCACTGAAGAATGAATCCTACTAGATGGTTCAACCTATCACGGATAACCTATGACTAAGTCCAAGTAAATGGAGATAAGCAATGATCGAAAATTATCACACAAGCTTCAAGATCCACTAGAGCTCTCTTCTAACATAAAAGCTGACAAAATTTTGGCAGCATCTCCTCTATAAAATGGACTCTGAACCAAATAAACCATGTGAGACTCATCATCCATAATATCAAATCAATGAATATATGCTAATAGAATAGCAAATCAAGGTGACAAATGCAACTGAGGCTCCAATATGGAACATGTACTTGCAAAGAAAACAAAGATACAAGTACCAACCAAGATCCAAAATCAACTCTCACAAAAGTATGTGCAACCAGCAAGTAAATCCATAACCAAGTGGCATAAGCAAGATATAAACCACAATGCCACTATCCATCCATGATCGAAATCATGATGACATAAACCTCAAAAAGAGTATACCACAATGTCATTTCACATACCAAACACATGACAAGATTATGCTCTACTCTCATATGGAGGAGCTACCACGGTGATCATACATGGATAATGCCTTCAAGCTCTGAAGGTAAGAGCTTGCACACCAAAAATTCTCTCTCGAAGAAGTTCCAAAGTAAATTCAATCTCCAAAAGCAATTAGGGTTCTTTTGGTGAAAATATGCAGCTATGTGTTTTGTTGTTTCAGAGGTGATAGTCTCTTAATCTGAAATTCTCACCTTCAGCAAACTTCAAGAATTCATTCTTGGCTACGTAACGAGATAAAGAACACCTCAATCGGAGGTGTGCAGCTCAAGATATGCACAAAACAAGCACCTGCTGTCAATTTCACTTTCACTTGCAACACTGCTACTCTGTATTTTGCAGTTTTGGTGATGTTGCACTTAGAATTTGGATCTATTCTACAAAGTCGTAGAGGCTATTCCAATCTACGCATGCCAAGTTGAATCATCTCATTCTGATTTGTAAAAATCAACTTATAGCTATAGGGGTAAGGTCACATGATCCTTACATCCCCAACAGGGAAACCCTCTCTAGTCTGATTTCTCCCTCCATTGCAACTAACTCTTAGGTTGCCTTCTCTCTCTAGGATATCTTTTTCTACCTTGGATGACTCTCTCCATCCACTTTCTCTTCCTTGAGAAACTCTCCCCAGCCATTTTCTCTCTCCTAGGTGACTCTTCGCAGCTTCTCCCCCTCTCCTTGATGACTCTCTCTAGCTACTTTCTCTACCCTAAGTGACTGTCTCCTAGGTACTCTCTCTCTCTTGGACTACTCTATCGAGAAGTTCTCACCTCCATATTAGGCAAGTAGCTTCAATCCACCATCGTTGATGACACATGAACATGGAAGGAGAGCCAATTGAGCCCTAAAAACACCCATTAAAATTTATCACAAAATAAGGTCAAACCCTTAGTGTATTCCAATCAATCTCAACCTCTACTGATAGATCAAGGGGTAACATTTCACATGGAAGAAGAAAACAAGTCTCAAAATACTCTTGAAAAGGAGCTTCTTATGTTCTCCAAGGAGCAAGACATTGGTCCTGACAATATTTAATAACTCTTAGACCTCTTGACACGAATCAATATTCAATTTTCTCCCTTTCGAGATGGTGCTCACTAAGAACCAGGAGATCATGTGCGGAGATTCCTCTCAACTTGTAGGAGTTGACATCTTTAACAAAAGCAAGATGCATTCTCGGATGAGTGATTTAAGGCTTGAAAATTTTCCAGAATTCCATATGACCTAAGATAGCTCTAATTACTAAGAGATTGCACAAAATTCACTTTTTGCACATCAATGATTGTTCTAGTAGAGAGGTCATTTGAGTGCATGGGGGGATTTTGTAGGCTTAAGGTGAACTTCTAAGCTTGTTAAGAGCACACAAGTATTATAGGAAGAGTTTTGAGCAATTTGGTAGCAAAAAATCATCATTTTCCACCAATGATTGCTCTACGCTTTAGGGCAATCATTTGTTGCATATGAATGAGTTTAAAGACAAGTTATAACTTTTCCAAGTGCCAAACTTCATAAAGTGATATTCTACTTTTTGGGAAAGAAAAATCTTTAAAAAATGGTTACTTTCATATACACTATTGCCCTAAATTGCATGGTGAAAAAGGTGGGTTTTTGCATTCATTTGGGTTTCTTTCCAGGATAAGAGCTTTATGAGCCATTGTAACGCCCTTTGCCACTAAAAGATTAAGTAGAATGTCCATTTTGCATGCCCACAATCACCCTAAACCAAGGAAAATTAGAGCAATCATTTTTTAGGAATTGAGCTTAAAATGAAGCAAAGACTATCTACAAGGAAATCATAATCGAGTGCACAAGCCCCTCAATGCCACCAAAAAATGCTCATAGTACACCAACGATTCCTCTAGCTCCTAGGTAAATCACCTACCAGATTTGGTGTTTTTTGAAGTGTTTCTTGAGTTTTCAAAGCACACAAGGCTTGGCATAAGATCATAGTTTTCATAGGTTAGCCAAAATTCAAGTTTTTGACCAAAAGTTTACTTAATGATTGCCCTCAATTTTGTCTTTGAATTGATCTTGGAAGTGTCGTGTTTGCCTTTTTGACCCTTAGTCTTGAAATAACATAACTTTTTGGTCAAAAATCCATTTTCGAGATCTAGAGCTCATCCAAAAGCTCATTTTTGAGTCCAGAGAGAGTGGGAGGTCAAGAGTCTCTACCAATACAAAGGGGAAAAAGGACCACCAAGAGAGACCTGAAGCTAGATCATGCCTAAAATATAAAGGCCTTCAAAGAAATAGACCATCTCTAGGGAGGGGGAAATTTTTTATTTCTCAACTCTGGATCATTAAAGATTTCCTAGTCAATCCATCTCCTTCGTCACTAGATCAGGCTCAGATCTTTTAGGGCCTCTGAGTCTCTGAGAAGTGAAGCAGTGGAGGCGATGGTGTGAGGGGCAGCTATCGTGTCTTTCTGTCATTTCTGCTTCAGTTGATCCAGTTCCACTGATAACTGGTCATGTGCCTCAAGTAGTATAGCATAATCTTTGAGGATTATCTTTATGTTTTCCGGGGTCACTGCTCGGAATTTTGAGGGACTGATCGTTGCCCCGGGTGTGCTTTCCATGGTAGCCTCTAAGTTTTCCTGATTCTGTAGTTGGAGGCATCGATTTTCTTCATGAGCAGCTGCAAGGTGTTGCTTGAGTAGGGCCATATTTTGCTGAAGCTTTGAGTTGTGTTCCAGCTGTATCTATAGATGGCCTTCCACCACTTGTATCGCTTCCTAGTCTACATTCTGTAACTTTACTTCCAATATGCTATGAGCCTCTTGTAAAGTTTGAAATTGTGTTTGGAGGCGGGCATTCTCCTCTTCTACTGTAGCAAGACGATGTTGTAGCACTTCCGAGTGCTCTTGCAGTCGTTCGTTATGTTGCTCGAGCTGATTATATTTTGTCCTTAATTGTGAAACACATGCGAGCATGGTGTCAAATGTGTTACCTATAGATGAAGGTGTATTTTGTACAATGGAAAATGCAAGAGGAGGGGATTGGGGAATGGGAAGAGTGAATGCTGTGTCTATTTTAGATGTGTGTGTGGGTGAAATTGGTGGAGGGGGAATGGGAGAAGGTGGGAGTATGGGGGGAGGTGGAGGTGCCGTCGGTGGTGAAATGTCCATACCCTCAGGGGTGGAGGTGAGTGTAGCGTCTACCATGTATACTGGAATGATAAGTGGTGTGTGTGTGTGATTGTGGTGAATAAGTGTGGTGTGGATGTTGGGAAGGGGCTTGACGGGAGGGGTTGGGAGTTGGATTGAAACATTCTACAAAAGTAGTCATGGGCGTGTTGAAGGACTGGTGGTATGGGGGATGGGAAGTGAGAAACCGGAGGCGGGAAGGCCATGAAAGGTGGTGTGGTGGCAAGGAAACCAAAGAATGTGGATCTAGTGTGAGGATGGCCTATGGTCAAGGGCGTGGGGGATGGTTGTCCTATGGCAGACTCTATGAAGGACTCTGTTATGATGGTGGTGGTATTATATAGAGGGTTTTCAAAGGAGGAAAACAAAGTGGAACTGGAGGTGGGACTACAGAAAATGAAGGTTTGCTCTATGGGTTGGGTAGTCGAGATGATATTTACAGCTTCTGTTCGAGGAGGTGATGGTGGGGGGTCGGTGCTAGTGGTTCGGTTGATTCATCTTGGGTGACTGGGAGCTGTTAGCTCACAAAATGGTTGGTTTTATGCACTAATGTGGTTCTATTTGGTAGGAAATACGTTTGATTTCAGGTACTTGAAGAATGAATCTGATGATTGATGAGAAGCATGTGGAGATATTGATTGCAGGGATGTGGAGAAAAGGGATTGAGCATGGAGGAGCCTCCTAAGAGCATAGGAGATACTGACGTGCAGAGGAAATTAGAAGCGGCTTTGTTTTAGGGGGGAATGCTTTCTTATCAAACATCAAATACAATCGCTTGACCGATTTCCGGAAATTGATCTTCGACATATCGTTGGAAAAAAATTCAGAAATGTGGAGGAAAAAAGAAGTTCTTTAATTTGTGTGGTAGCAAGGGTATGACAAGGGCGGCAGACCTTTATCCCTGACCGTTTTCATTTGATCCGAAGCAAAGAAGATAAGGAAATGAAGGCAGCAAAAAGAGCTCTCTCTCGACTTTTGTTTGGGGGGGGGGGGAAGGCGGTTGATGAAGAATATAGGAGGCGCTTGTACAAAAAAGGAAAAAAAAAAGAAAAAGAGGAATTGGAGGGTTTTGAAGAAAACGAGTACGAGAAAAACAAGGGATCTCTCGTGGCAGAGAGGAAGGGGGCTCGTAGATGAAGAAAAAAGACTGAGCTCCGCTGGGCGGAATCAACGATCTGTGGAAGGATGGCTAGAGGGAACTATGAAAAAGAGCAGAGAGCTACGCTGCTTGAAGGGGGGACAACCAAAGATTTGAGGTCTGAACAAGAGGAGTTCTCCTGACTCATTCCTGTGCTATTAGCCAAAAGTTGCAATGAAGTTTTGATTTCACGTGATCTGACAAGGTGAGAGCCTCAGCTTACGCTCTTCACTGTAGATAAGAAATAAATGCTTGTGTAATCTCAGAGATGAAGAGAAAATTGCAGACTACGAGTTTATAAGCTGCTGCTACAGTGAATTTCATATGATAAAACTGATGAGTTCCTTTCTTACGTTGAATCTTTTATATAAGTTTGATGAAAACTAATTGTTTAAAAAAGGACAAATGAGCGCAGTTTGAGTGGCATTTTACTTCGTCTTGGTGCGCGATTGCTGATTTTTGGCGGGCTACCCTCAGGGCTATGAAATTTGAAGGTGATCTTAGAAGGATTATCAGATATCATATTTTCTATTAACGAGCAGTCATGTGCTTGTGAGGATAGGATAGCGTGAAGACATGGGAATGATAGGATTTGGGGGAGGGGAGCCACAGAAGACTGGATTAGTCGTGAAGTAAATGAGACACTTGGTACTGTTAATATCGTTGACAAAACAACAGGGGAGATTGTTTCCAGAACTCGTGAATCAGGAAGGGAGCGAGCCATGTGCCAATCTGGAACAGCACATGCCACAATTGCTTTGTTAGCTTCTCCGTTACTGTCAGTATTTGGTCTTGCGTTCAAGTTCTTTGAGTGATTAATATTTTGATGCAAAGTATAATGAGTTTGCTCTGGCACATGTGAATGGTTCCAGTTCACCGTGGAAAACTTAATTTCAATATTATGTAACATGCACTATGAAGCTGAGGGACAAATTCACATTATAATATTCTGCTGTCTTTTTGAAGATAAGATGAATTATATTCTGCTCACATTTTGCGTTGTGCACTGTAACAATGGAGTTTTACAAAGGGCAGTAATCTACAGTTTAATACATGCAATGGTCAATTTATGCACCAAAAACTTAGGTCTAAAGTCTTTGCCGTTGCAAAGATAAAGATGAAGTGAACGGTCATTAAAAAGTTGGAACCGGAAGAAAACTTCTAGAGCAAGTTCCTTCTACTTAAAATAAGTATGCATCTCATACTGTATAGCATATTGAACGCTTATTTACATCTCTTGGATTAAAACATTTGTGAAGGATTCCATGTGGATGCGCCTGGACCTTGTGGTGCTGATTATGATCACTAGAATATGTTTTGGACGATGTTATAGTCATGATTCCTGGCTGCTCAAGATTAAGGTGGATTACGCTTGATCTGCTGTATGTCTTTTCATCATTACATATGTTATGAAGGCAAATGAGAGATCTAGAACTAAGGTCTACGACAAGCCAATCCGAGTAGCAACTTCCATGGAGAGAGAGACCATCATAATGAGACCATCATAAATATGAGTGTATGTATGTGCGTCCTTCTATGGTGATATAAAAAGAAAAAGCTTCCCTATTTTGATGGTACTACAACCATCCTTCGTCATCTTGCTACCACATTCAAGTGCATGCTTGAGTGCATATATAAGTAAGGCGTGGGACTGAGTGAACCGAAGGAACCAAGAGTAGGAAAGGGAATAGGAAATGCGAATTAGTCAGAAAGAGAGAGTGCATGTGCGAGAAAAAGTTTGGGATACATTCAAGTATGACTTATTGACTTAAACAAGAGGAATGGACCGATTCTGAGTGATTAAGATCAAGTGTAAGCATATATCGACATTTCTCCTTGAGGAGTGAGAGGCCAACATTTTGGTGCGTCTGCCGGGAACATATGAACTAGTGCATAGACATAGGAAGAATCCATTGGGAGATAATTGTGGGCTCCAGGTAATCCAAGTAGACCGATTGCGAGGAGTTAAGCAAAATAAAGGCTTCCACAATCATCTTTTCCTTGGGCTTAGAAGCCAAACATTTTGGTGCGTTTGCCGGGAATAGCTTGGTACGTCTCTATAAGAGAGTGCCATAGGTTCGCCTAGCGCCACAGGTTGGCCGAGCTTGCGGACCCCAAGATCCAGTACATGAGCGAGGGGAGCTCATCGTCAGGAGCAACACAAACTCAAAGAGAGGAACGCGCTCAGAGAAGAGCCCTTGAAAGAGAAAGGAGAAGGTGGGAACCGCCAGGTGAGTGGACCTCGATTGGCTCAAAGAAATCAGTCAAAAACGTGTATTCCCGTAGGAGAGTCGCGAATCAAGTGCGGAAGTTTGAAGGAGGGATCCTGAAGCCACGTGTACTAAATTTCTGGGATCGAAGTGATATTGACATCACACCTCTGTTCGAAATGGCTCAGCGGATTTCGGTTCACTTGGGGGACTTCACCAAGTTTTCAGGTACTTGGGACGAAGATCCGGATAGTTTTATCCAGTTGTTTGAGGTTACTTGTGAGGCCAATGACGTAGTTGACCAGGATCAAAGGTTGAGAATTTTTTCGGCTATTCTCCGTGATGAGGCAGCCAATTGGTATGGGAATTTGACACCACAAGAGCGTGGAACTTATCAAATGCTCAAGGAAGCCTTCTTTGCAAAGTTTCGACGACAAGGCTTCCAAGATAGATTGGCCCAACAGATGGATTATTTGCGACAGGGAGTCAATGAGAGCATCGATAACTACATTCAGAGAATGGAAACGTTGGTAAGAAAGATGGGCGCGAATGCCCCGAACGATGAGACATTGAAACGAAGATTCATTTCGGGATTGAGAGATCCTACGGCACAGCAGCATATCAGCCTGACAAGACCTGCGACTTTAATGGATGCTAAGGAACAAGCGAGGCTTTGGGAGGAAGTACAATTATGTCAACAAAGGAAGATGGAGCTCTTATACGAGCCTATGGGAGGCCCAGGGAGCATACCGATGAAAGATCCTGGTCAAGGAAGTCCCGCATTGACGACCCCAGCTTTTGTAGCCGCCACTAGCATGCCATGCGAGGTAAAGCCTGCGCTAATTGAAGAACGGATATTGGAATTGGTCACGCAAGCTATAAAAGCTGCCACAATGACTCAGGAGACATACACAGTAAAACCAGAGGTCACAACAAACCCGAATCAAGTGTTTCGATCAAATACATGGTGTGGAAAGTGCCATGGTTACGGCCATTTGGCTTCAGAATGCCCTACAGTCTCGAGAGTGTTCACAGATAGATCACCACCTAGGATGCGTTGCACTTTTTGCGGAAGAACAAATCACACAGAGGACCGATGTTACAACAAGAGAGCCTATGAAGAGAGGACCATGAAATCAGGAGATACAAGAGAAAGACCTTACACGGGATTGCCCGCTCAAAGTGTCCCACCTACATCTCGTTGGGAAAACAGACCGACTTATGGATATGGTGCTCAAGGTCAAGGAGGAGACTATCCAAGAGGAGCCGCACGTGATCAAAGAAGAGATGGTCCAATCCAGTGTTGGAGGTGCCATGGCTTTGGCCATACTCAATCTAGATGTCCAAACGAAAAGAAACCAATTGATTATACCCCACTATGTAGGTACTGTAGTGGGGAGGGCCACTTTGATGAAGATTGTCCAAAACGAAGAGCTGCCGCCGGCAAGGAAAAAGGACCAGTAGGGTCCTCGAATTATGTTGATACTCAGATGCATTCCACAACAAGAGCTCAAGAGCACGTCCCTACAATCGGAGTAGTGTTCAAAACACCGAACCCTCAAGAAGGCTCTAGCTCGTCAATGCACTTTGTGGACGCTTACGAGGCCAAGAAACCACACAAAGATCCAATTGTGGCAGTAGTCACAAGGACTCAAGAGTATTCGAAGAAGAATCCAGGAGACGGAGGTGAAGAAGGGAGCCAAGAGAAGATAGCTGAACACGAAGAGGTAGAAAACCAAGTTGGAGGATTTGCTGAGCAGCAAGAGCTGGAGGATGGGGAAGAGATTGAGATTCTTCCACCAGTGACCAGGGAGTTTGTGCCAGGCATAGCACCATTCCCTGAAAGATTGAAGGCTCCTAAGTGTAGAAAGGAAAGACAAAGTTCGGAAGAAGTAGATATTGTAAAGTTGCTTGCTGACACGGAAGTCACGCTGGATATTGGCACATTGCTAAAATGTTCACCTGCTTATAGGAAACAATTCTACAACGAATATATTAAGAAGCCGAGGAAAGCTCGAGATAAAAAGAGACAAGATAAAGATGTCCAAGGAATCATTCAAAGTATTACGACGCAAATCGACTCGAATGCTCCAGCTGTGACGGTCGAGATTAAAGGATATGCAGTCCCTGGTGCTCAGTTAGATAGTGGAGCCGCAGTCAACCTTATGACCGAGTTCATGATGAAAGCTTTGGGCCTCAACCACATGGAAGAAATGCCGATGTCCTTGAGAATGGCAGATCAAACACAAGTGAAGCCTGCGGGTCTTTTGAAGAATGTAAGTACAGTTGTGGGCGGTCTAGAGTTTAAAGTTGATTATCTGATAGTAAGACCAAGGACCTCAGAGGCTACCTTCTCGATCCTACTCGGGCGGCCATGGCTGGTGCAAGCCGAATGTGTGCATGACTGGCGCACAGGATTTATTTCAATAGGGCCAAAGTCTGATCGGATTCAGTTGCAAGTATCCCCACCCTCGAGCAACAAGAAGAAAACAATAATAGTCGATGAGATGGAAAAGAAAGAGAAGGAGAAAGCAAGCCACGAGATTGCACGAGCTAGGTTTTCTTTGAACACAGACACCTACAAGAATCTGCTTCAAGACGGGTTCAACTTGCAGCTCTTTAAGAATCAAGACACGAAGATGGGAGAGTATCAAAATCCATTGCTCTATAACGACGATTCAGACCAGGAGTTGCTGGGATGGTTGACACATACAAGTGAATTTGAGTGCTACATGTTGAGTATAGACGCAAAGGAAAATAAATCTACTCAATCCCTGGAGAAGGGAACTTCAAAAGGAGAGTTGAAACTGGAGTTAGCTCCGACAATGGAAGTGCAACAGTTGAGAGAAAGAGTTAGAATGCTAGAAGCAGAGATTCTAAAGCGAAGTCGAGAATCAGAAAAAGAAGCGAAGAGTAAGACTAAAGTGTCGGAAGCCATTGCAAAAACTGAATTAAAGAAATTAGGTTCAATCGAAACAGAACGAAACAATGATTTATTGGCCAACCATGCACGCGTGATTGGAGAGCACATTCCAATCATAGTGTCATCGAGGAATAAGGAATACTCGCGAGAAGCTCAGTTGGAAAAATGGGAAGTTTTTCCAGAAAAGTTCTTGAGTGTAGGGTCAGAGCTACCAGAGGGAGTACGAGATTGTATTAAAATGGCACTCAAAAATTTCAGCAAGGCCTTTGCATGGTCATACAGTGATTTGAGAGGAATTGATCCTCGAATCTGCCAACATTATATAGACTTGGAAGAAGGTACCCGACCAATATGTCAACGACTTAGGCGGACAAATCCAGTCTACTCGGAATTGATCAAGTTGGAATTGACTAAATTATTGGAAGCAGGATTCATATATCCCATCGCATCTAGTGAATGGGTATCACCAATTGTAGTTGTTCCGAAGAAAAATAAGAAAATCCGTATTTGCATAGATTATCGAAAGCTGAACGAGCGCACGAAGAAGGATCATTTCCCCTTGCCCTTTACTGATCAAATCTTGGACAGAGTAGCTGGCCATAAATTGTACTCATTTTTGGATGGTTTTAGTGGGTACAACCAGATCCAAATCCATGAAGAGGATCAAACAAAAACTACTTTCACCACAAAATGGGGTACGTATGCATATCGGGTGATGCCATTTGGATTATGCAATGCACCGGCCACATTCCAGAGAGCAATGATAGCTGCATATCAAGACTATTTGCAGGATTGGATGGAGATATTTCTCGATGACTTTGCGATCAGAGGCGACGATGAAAACATGATGGAGAGGATCGAAGCGATTTTAAGAAGAAGCATTGAAAAAGGCATCGCATCAAATCCTGAAAAGTGTACATTTGGAGTACGAAGAGGATTGCTTTTGGGACATGTTATTTCCGAAAAAGGGATTGCGGTTGACGAGGATAAAGTGGAAAAGATCGGACAACTTCCACCTCCTCAAAACTTGCGGCAACTCAGAGGATTCTTGGGGCATGCTAATTATTATCGACGTTTTATATTAAATTTTGCATCCATAGCGGCACCACTGATGAATCTTTTGAGGAAAGACCAACAATACCAATGGACTGGAGAGTGTCAAGTTGCATTCGACTCGATCAAAGAGAGATTGATAAATGCACCAATCCTGGTAGCACCCGATTGGACGAAAGAATTCCATGTGCATACCGACGCTTCTCATACTGCGGTTGGAGCAGTGCTATGCCAATCCGATGAAAAGAAGTTGGACCACCCTATTTATTACGCAAGTCGCAACCTGAATAGCACTGAGAGGAACTACACGACTACAGAGAAGGAATGCCTCTCGATGATCTTTGCGGTGAACAAGTATCGGCATTACTTGATGGGAAAACACTTCACGTTTTATGTGGATCATGAAGCCCTAAAGTACATCATTAATAAACCCGAGCTATCAGGGCGATTGATGAGGTGGATGCTACTCCTCCAAGAATTTCAGTTCACAGTGGTAACCAGACCAGGCAAAGCGCACATATTGGCCGACCATTTATCTCGAATAGTTAATGAGGAGCCAATCTCTGGTGTGCCCGACGATGCTCTTGATGGACATCTATTCCAGGTTGAAGCTAAAGTACCTTGGTATGCCGACTTGGTGAATTTCTTGTGCACTACTAAATATCCGCCAGGAGCAAGCAAGAGAGAGAAGCAAAAACTATTAGCATTGGTGAAGCACCATAGCATCATTGGGGGGCAACTCTATCGATATTTTGTTCATGAGAGCATCTATCGGAGGTGTCTCGAGGAAGAAGAAGCAACCCTCGTGTTGAGAGCATTGCATGACGAACCTTGCGGTGGGCATTTTGCTGGTGAACTGACGGCAAGAAAGATTTTATTGGCTGGGTATTGGTGGCCAACGCTGTTCAAAGACTCGCACACATACTGTAAGAAATGTGACAGATGCCAACGAATGGGCAAACCCACATTAGCACATGCTGCTCCTCTCACGCCAGTGCTGGCTCTTAAGCCTTTTGAGAAGTGGGGAATTGATTTTGTGGGGCCTATTGATCCTCCCTCACGTCGAAGATCCAATAGGTATATCTTGGTCTGCACAGACTATGTTACCAAGTGGGTAGAAGCCAAAGCTCTAAAGACTGACCGAGCCGTTGATGTTGCTAAATTTTTGTACGAACAAATCATCACCCGATTTGGATGCCCGTTGGAAATAGTAAGTGATAGAGGAACCCATTTTGTCAACGAATTGATCGAAGAATTAATGGAATTATATAAGATCAAACATAGAAAAAGCACTCCATATTACCCGAGGGCAAATGGACAAGTGGAGGTCACCAACAAGGTGCTGGAACAGATTCTGACAAAGACAGTAGCTGTGCATAGGCGAGACTGGGATGAGAGACTTTTGGAAGCTTTGTGGGCGTATAGAACATCCTACCGAGTGACAACAAAGAGCACTCCGTTCTCCCTAGTATACGGCGAGGAAGCCATCTTTCCCATCGAAAAAGAAGTTCCAACATTAAGAGTGGCTATCGAAGCCAGGATGGGAGAGGAAGAGTCATTAAAGGAGAGGTACATACAACTGGTCAAGCTAGAAGAAAAGAGACTCATTGCACAGCAAAGTCTGGAAGCTATTCAGAGAAGACGTAAAGAGAGGCATGACAAGAATCTCAGGACCTATGTGATTCAAGAAGGGGATTTGGTACTAGTCTATGATAGTAAATATTATAAATTCCCAGGGAAGTTACAAACAAGATGGGCAGGACCGTTTAAGGTGGTGGAACTCAATTCCAATGGTTCCATGCAAATTCAAGATTTAGGAGAAGAATATGCTCCCGTGAAGGTTAACGCGCTTCGAGTTAAACCATATTTCAAGTGATATTAAGACGGGAGAAGCCAGGTGAGATCCAACAGAAGGACGTAGTAGACTCCTTGTACATACATGTATAGTTACATATATATATATATATATGCGCATATGTAAGCTATGATTTGTGTGTCATAAATATTCTTCCTTGCTAGCTCAAGAATTTTGGACTTCTAATTATTTTTCTTGTGTTGCGCAGAGACTGTTAGGAGCTAAGTAACAAAATGGCAGATCAAATAACGCAACTCTACTTGTACGAGCTAAGGATATATTTCTCGGACCAAACATTCGCCCGCATGGACATAGATGTCGACGACTTTGAGACGGAATACGATGTTGAGGAAGCGCATTGGCTGGTATGCTTTATAAATCAGGGTTTGGGTGTTGCATTTTACATTGAGTGTTTTGAGGAATACCTGACTCGACATGTAGGATGGGCGGGAGATCGATATTACTATTTCGATCCTTCGAGGGAAATGCCTAACGAGGAAAACGATATCACGTGGGCTTGGGCAGATGTGCTAACGATAGGAAGTGATGACGGAGCTCCTGAAGTTGAGCCTGACTCGCCCTAGGGAAGTTGTCGGGATGCGAGTATGATGTGAGACTACATGAGACATCCCGGAGACTCACATTCTAGGACACCTAGGGATAGGTATACGAGGGACTAAGGCATAGCCGGCTGTAGTTACCTAGTGAAAAGTCAACTCGATGAATACATATGTAGTGTCTGTAATTGAGAGAATGGAGTGAAAAGGTGGTTGATCTGTCAAAGGCTAGAGTGTATATGTTTGCATGTATGTGTGGGAACAGTGGGAAAAGTCCCTTTCTTCCTCTCCCTAATTCTCAAGACTTGGGTGAATTAATTAACTAGAAAAAAAAAACGAAGAAAAAGAAAAGAAAAAAAAAAATGTGTGTGTTGTTTGTACCAATGCAGTATGGTGGGCTAGTAGGTGGGTGGATTTATCTTAGCCGGGTGGTACGAGCCGCAGCTAGTTTTGCCATAGGCTTGGGAAGTATATGTTTGTGTCTTAGCTACGCGCCATAACGGGTTGGTAGGTAGGTGGAGCCATCGTGGCTGGGTAGTCACGACCACGAGCCGTATCTAGCTTCGTTATGGGCTAGCTGATATATGTTATGTGTTATCATTGTGTGTTTGTGTGTGGTGCGCTGCATTGCATTGGTAGATGGGTGGAATCAACCTGATCGGGTGGTCAGGTCCACGAATCGCATCCAGTGACAATGTAGGCCAACGTGTGATTAAAATAAAATTGACCTATGAAATTATTCCCCACTCCTGAGGGGGAGAGAGAGAGAGGAGAGGGCGATGATCGCCTGGAAGGGAACGTTATCTGCTTGTGTGATTGGTATGTGATGGCTTGCGACAGATCAGCTCACTTTGAATCAACATTCTTGAAGGCACAGATATTCTATATGTACTTATGGATGAGGCTTTAGCGAGGTAATGCAACGGTCTTGCTTTATAACTTGTGTGCTTTATCCGAGGGTTTTCCAGTGTGTGGGGCACTCTCGGGTTTTTATGTAGGTCTTGACTTGTACTCGAGTCTCGATAGCTTTTGTGGGACGACGATGGGGATTCTTAGGGAACGTCTAGTCATGGAATAATTGTACATAGCGAATACTAGGTGCAATAATGGGGTATGCATTTTGGGTATATTGCATCTCCGATTAGATTCATTTCAGTTGTCGTTGTTCATTTCGGTATTTTCTTTTCTGTTTTCCGCAATGGTAGTTGCATGTGTAAAACATGGAAAGGTATGCATGTGTTATTTTGGTTGAGACCATTTTTCATAATGGAATGCATGAGCAAATTTGATGCATGGCTGAAATGGAATTGCATATATGTGCATGTTCTTGGATCATTTTGGAAGTGACTGATTTGTATGCATTCATGAGTGATTTTTTTTTAGCACTAACAACTTCAATGAGTGCAGGTCCACCTCGAATAATGGCTCGATGGAAGAGTATGCAAGCTTGTTGTACACTGATATTTTCATGGCTGTTTTGATTAGATTGCAGCGAGAATGGCTCGTCGAGGACGACTTCGCCAATAAGAAGAGGGGAGTATGTTAGCTCACAAAATGGTTGGTTTTATGCACTAATGTGGTTCTATTTGGCAGGAAATACGTTTGATTTCAGGTACTTGAAGAATGAATTTGATGATTGATGAGAAGCATGTGGAGATATTGATTGCAGGGATGTGGAGAAAAGGGATTGAGCATGGAGGAGCCTCCTAAGAGCATAGGAGATACTGACGTGCAGAGGAAATTAGAAGCGGCTTTGTTTCAGGGGGGAATGCTTTCTTATCAAACATCAAATACAATCGCTTGACCGATTTCCGGAAATTGATCTTCGACATATCGTTGGAAAAAAATTCAGAAATGTGGAGGAAAAAAGAAGTTCTTTAATTTGTGTGGTAGCAAGGGTATGACAAGGGCGGCAGACCTTTATCCCCGACCGTTTTCATTTGATCCGAAGCGAAGAAGATAAGGAAATGAAGGCAGCAAAAAGAGCTCTCTCTCGGCTTTTGTTTGGGGGGGGGGGAAAGGCGGTTGATGAAGAATATAGGAGGCGCTTGTACAAAAAAGGAAAAAAAAAAGAAAAAGAGGAATTGGAGGGTTTTGAAGAAAACGAGTACGAGAAAAACAAGGGATCTCTCGTGGCAGAGAGGAAGGGGGCTGGTAGATGAAGAAAAAAGACTGAGCTCCGCTGGGCGGAATCAACGATCTGTGGAAGGATGGCTAGAGGGAACTATGAAAAAGAGCAGAGAGCTACGCTGCTTGAAGGGCGGACAACCAAAGATTTGAGGTCTGAACAAGAGGAGTTCTCCTGACTCATTCCTGTGCTATTAGCCAAAAGTTGCAATGAAGTTTGGATTTCACGTGATCTGACAAGGTGAGAGCCTCAGCTTACGCTCTTCACTGTAGATAAGAAATTAATGCTTGTGTAATCTTAGAGATGAAGAGAAAATTGCAGACTACGAGTTTATAAGCTGCTGCTACCGTGAATTTCATATGATAAAACTGATGAATTCCTTTCTTACGTTGAATCTTTTATATAAGTTTGATGAAAACTAATTGTTTAAAAAAGGACAAATGAGCGCAGTTTGAGTGGCATTTTACTTCGTCTTGGTGCGCGATTGCTGATTTTTGGCGGGCTACCCTCAGGGCTATGAAATTTGAAGGTGATCTTAGAAGGATTATCAAATATCATATTTTCTATTAACGAGCAGTCATGTGCTTGTGAGGATAGGATAGCGTGAAGACATGGGAATGATAGGATTTGGGGGAGGGGAGCCACAGAAGACTGGATTAGTCGTGAAGTAAATGAGACACTTGGTACTGTTAATATCGTTGACAAAACAACAGGGGAGATTGTTTCCAGAACTCGTGAATCAAGAAGGGAGCGAGCCATGTGCCAATCTGGAACAGCACATGCCACAATTGCTTTGTTAGCTTCTCCGTTATTGTCAGTATTTGGTCTTGCGTTCAAGTTCTTTGAGTGATTAATATTTTGATGCAAAGTATAATGAGTTTGCTCTGGCACATGTGAATGGTTCCAGTTCACCGTGGAAAACTTAATTTCAATATTATGTAACATGCACTATGAAGCTGAGGGACAAATTCACATTATAATATTCTGCTGTCTTTTTGAAGATAAGATGAATTATATTCTGCTCACATTTTGCGTTGTGCACTGTAACAATGGAGTTTTACAAAGGGCAGTAATCTGTAGTTTAATACAGGCAATGGTCAATTTATGCACCCAAAACTTAGGTCTAAAGTCTTTGCCGTTGCAAAGATAAAGATGAAGTGAACGGTCATTAAAAAGTTGGAACCGGAAGAAAACTTCTAGAGCAAGTTCCTTCTACTTAAAATAAGTACGCATCTCATACTGTATAGCATATTGAACGCTTATTTACATCTCTTGGATTAAAACATTTGTGAAGGATTCCATGTGGATGCGCCTGGACCTTGTGGTGCTGATTATGATCACTAGAATATGTTTTGGACGATGTTATAGTCATGATTCCTGGCTGCTCAAGATTAAGGTGGATTACGCTTGATCTGCTGTATGTCTTTTCATCATTACATATGTTATGAAGGCAAATGAGAGATCTAGAACTAAGGTCTATGACAAGCCAATCCGAGTAGCAACTTCCATGGAGAGAGAGAGAGGCTATGGGGGCCCAAATGAGACCATCATAAATATGAGTGTATGTATGTGCGTCCTTCTATGGTGATATAAAAAGAAAAAGCTTCCCTATTTTGATGGTACTACAACCATCCTTCGTCATCTTGCTACCACATTCAAGTGCATGCTTGAGTGCATATATAAGTAAGGCGTGGGAGTGAGTGAACCGAAGGAACCAAGAGTAGGAAAGGGAATAGGAAATGCGAATTAGTCAGAAAGAGAGAGTGCATGTGCGAGAAAAAGTTTGGGATACATTCAAGTATGTCTTATTGACTTAAACTAGAGGAATGGACCGATTCTGAGTGATTAAGATCAAGTGTAAGCATATATCGACATTTCTCCTTGAGGAGTGAGAGGCCAACATTTTGGTGCGTCTGCCGGGAACATATGAACTAGTGCATAGACATAGGAAGAATCCATTGGGAGATAATTGTGGGCTCCAGGTAATCCAAGTAGACCGATTGCAAGGAGTTAAGCAAAATAAAGGCTTCCACAATCATCTTTTCCTTGGGCTTAGAAGCCAAACAGGAGCTCTTGGCCAGAGGTTACTGCTGTTTGGGAGGTTCTCTCAATGGGTTTGGATGTAATAATAGGTCCTTCCCCTGTAGTAATGGGAATCTGGATGTTTTTACCAGACCGTGGTCGTGTTTGGAATCTTCGCAGGTCATATTGAATAGGAGGCCTCTGGATTGCTGATCAGACTCCTTCCACTACCCCATATGTTTTTGCCACCAATAGTAGGCCTTCGTTGTATTCGGAGTCAACTCCAGCTTCTTCCAATAGCTAAGCCATGAGCACCCTACTGCTATGTTCGGTGAGCAGCTGCTGCGACCGCACTCCTTCCATGATTTGATACAGCCTTCGGAGTTCTGCTATATATGCTGGGGTTCCGATGGTTTCTTCTACTTCTGCTTCATCTCCTTCCTCTTCTTCTACCTCTGAGTGTTCTAGTTGTTGAGATAACGTTCTCTATTGATCATCACCCCAATGTACATGATAGCTATCTGTGGATTTCCTTCGTCTTTGGGAAGAGATGCCCTATTCTTCTGTGCTCGAAAAGAATTCTACATCAAAGAGTTGGGTATTCTGTAAGAATGATTCGAAGTCGAAGGTGCTCATCCCTTCAACTTCTCCAGTCGTAGCAAATTCAAATTTGGAAGGTACAGGGGGAGCCAATGGGACAGCTTGTGATGTACCTTCAGATCCAGACCTAGGTATTCTAATGGTAAAGGGAGGTATAGTGGCCTCCCCTCGTGGCGAGACTTTTGGTATCGTCAAAACTTCACGTGTCTCGACACAAGGAATTGAGCCTCTCATATGCTTGGATTGATGTGAGGCAGTTTTGTGTCTTTTAAGCATCTGTAGTTGAGACCATGTTAAAGCGCGTTCAATGGGTACATCATATGCTAAGCACTTGCAGATGATGCGCGTGATTGCACAATGGCCATTCACCACTAGCTTCCTAGATGACCTTTTATTTGCTTCATATAGCTGTTCCATAATCCATACAGGAAGATTAATCGGTAGTGCCCCTGTCTCCACCAAGTAAAGAGCGAACCATATTCATTTATGGGGTTGGGTGAATCGATCCTGCCCAGGAAACACAAAATGTTGCATGCACATACGGAGAGGGATAGACACGTTTGGTGTGAGTGCTGCCATATCTTTTAGCTTCAATAGTTTCCTGTTCTTCATGTTAGTGGGAATGAGAGCATCCTTTTCAGAAGGTATATGTGTGCCGTGCATATTCAAAGCAGAGCTCACCAATTCCAATGTAAGTTCGAACCTCTTCAACTCGTTGTTGCCGAGCAAAGAAGGAAGAACAAACGTTCCTGGTTTATCCTTTTCTTCATTAGCCTGTAATGTTGAGACCAAATATTAGCATCGCAGGAGATCTGGTTTGGGTATGGGTGCCTCAAAGTACTCCGATAGCCCTGCACGTTGCCATACGGTTTGAAGGTCTTGTGTGTTCTGGAGGGTCTCAAATTCTTTGGAAAAGAATTGGAATCAGACCCATGACTTGTCATACTCACACTTGGACTCCCAGATATACTTAGCCTCTCCTAAGGGCCCTGGCATGCCATTGAACCAATGAGAATTTGCATGGACTCTCTCTGTTATTCCTGTGGGAAGGTCTGGTATGGATATTTGCTAGAGGTGTTGCAACTCTACAGGTCGTACAGTTGGTGGCACGTTAATAGGTAGACTCTCCACATTAATCCCTACAGTGCTCACTCCTCCCTATGAGCTCGAGCCTGTTGCTTCTGCCATGAGACTGCTTGTAGTTGTTGATGCTTATCTGCTAGAAGAAGAGAGGCACATTAGCATTGCATAGGAAACAGGATGTTATGGTGTTCCCTCGACAATACTAACATGACATTCCAAGTGGTTAGGGGTTAGTGGGTGAAGTGTTTGTGATGTGTGTGAATATTGGTTAGTAGGTTAGTGTTCACCCTAGATGCATACTTTTGGATGTGCAATGTACTCAGAATGCACGTACATCAGAGGGGACTGATTTACAAAATTGGGTCAGGTGGTTTGATACGGGGTTTAAGTCTCCAAACTTTGATGGTGGAATTGTAGCTTTTTGTGGTGATGACATGTAAAGGTTTGTGGACTAGATTGTGTTGGATTTCAGATCTTTTGGGTACCCATTTCTCGACATTCCTAGGTGTGTTGAAAGACGTAGTGGCGTGGAGTGTAGATGTTTGCCCTGAGATTTGTGCCAAGGGTGCTTCTGGGTGTTGACTCAATCTTGTGAATGGAGATGAAGCTATTTGAGCTTGTAAGTAGGTCTTGGGCACCCATATCTGTCTAGCATTTGGGATAGCCTTCATTGACCGCTTTGGAACCCAAATAGAAATGGTTTCTCTAGATTGATGCCTAGGATACTCCTTCGTTGTAATCCTCGACACTGTAGCTCATTTGGTGCATCTTTGGGATCTTGTCTCCAAAGCTGAGGGTTGTTCACCCTTACGTACCCAGATCTGCTTCATGCCACGAGGTACTTTATATTGTACAAGTTGGTGCTCATGCTTCTTGATCATTGGCCTCCCCTGTGTTGTGTGTTGCCCAGCTTGCTCTCCTCGAATCCTCTTTGGAAAAGAAGGGAACTCCTCATTGACTTCTAATTCAATCGTGATGCAGTTTTGGCCTTCCCAAGCCTGAAGAAGTCCACTTCTTAGGTTGAGGTTGACTACATGATCATAGATCCAGTCTTGGCCCAAGAGAAGAGGTTCGGTAAGATCCTCGTCTTCACATACTAGCACTTTGAGTGCCATTAGAACCTCTTGACTATAGAGGGGAAGTTCCACCTTTCCCATGCAAGGGGTTTCCACACCTCCTAACCCTATGAGATATGCCTCTATAGGGTTGACCTTTAATTGCGATTCTTGACAGTAAGAAAGTCAAACTGCACTAGTGGCTGCTCCTGAGTCAATTAAAGTTCTCACAGTCCTTGCACTCTCTCCTTGTCCTACCTCTAGGGTCACAAAAGGTTGTCGATCGACTATACTATGGGAACGTTCACCTGAAGCCTTGCACATGGCCATGTGATATCCTAGAGTTTCTTGAGTGTCAGGCATAGGCTGATCTCTACCTTGTCTTCTCAATTTCATTCATTGGATGCATTCTAAAGCTTCTGCCTATGCTGCTTCTCGAATTCACTTTTCCTCTTCTTTACGTTCTTTGCAGTATTGAGTCGATTTAACATTTCCTCTATTAGGGATTCCTGATATAACTTGACTCTGCATCCACTAATGTAACTTGGTAGGATGTCGCCTTCTAGAGTGGCTAGTTGAACTGCTCCACTTGTGGAGATCCTATTGATAATCATTGGTCCATAGCCTCTCTTCTCTAATTTCCGTGCATGTTGCTTCAAAGTGTAGACTAGGACTAGGTCTCCTGCTTTCAGGCCCTTATCCTTCACATGTGCATCAAAATATGCTTTTTGTCTCTTCTTGATTGCATAAATTCCTGCTGCAGCTCTCAATCGTGTTTCACCTAATCGTTCAAGATCGAAGATTCTGGACGAGAGCTCATGGCCTGTCCAATCATGCTCTTATGCTACTTTCAATGTAGGTATCAAAAAGTCCAATGGTAGCACTGCATTTTGGCCGAATACCATCTAAGAGGGTGTGGCTTGGAGTACCATTTTATAGGCAACTCTGTATGCCCAAACAACATGGTTTAACTATTTGTCCCAGTCAGAACGTTTATTATTAACCAATTTTGTCAGTACATTGCATAGAATCTTATTTGTGCTCTCAGCCTGTCCATTAGCTTGTGGATGATAGGGGGCAGACTTCTTATGTATCACCAAGAATTCTTGGAGAAGGTTTTCTATGACTTCATTCAAGAAGTCCGTGCCTCTATCACTTATCAGCTCTATTGGTAGCCCATACCTGGTGAACACATTCTTGAATAAGAATTTAGCTGTTGTCTGGGCGTTGTTCTTTGTGGTAGCTTTTACTTCTACCCATTTGGTTAGATAGTGAGTGGCCACAATAATGTATTCAGCATGGGAACCCTTAGTTGGGGGATTAATAGGACCGACAAAGTCTATTCCCCACTTAGAGAATGCATGTCCACACATCATACGTCTCAATGACATCTCATCTTTGCGTATAGGATACTGGGTTTGCTGACATACATCACACCTCTTCACATAGGTATGTGCATCCATGTGAAGCGTGGGCCACCAAAGACCTGCAAATAGTATTGCCTTGATCACCCAATCTGGTCCAAAGTGTCCTCCTTCTACACCTTGGTGAGCAATTTCCAAGATATTCAGATATTCGCTCTCGTGGTCACATAATATAAGATACCCATCTTTTCCTTGTCTGTATAGAGTATCTCCAAGGAGAGTATATTCTAGAGCTTCTTGTTCTAAGCTCCTTTGTCTAGCCAATGTCATATCTTGGGGAAAGCTTCTAGTCCTAAAAAAGGCTACTAATGGTTTGCTCCAATCTGGCACTAAAGACACTCTATAAAGAGTGGCATGTTCCACTGGTGGTTTAGTGTGGCAGATTGGGCATTCCTTGCTCATCTTATGGACATCTGCTTCCATAGTTGGCCAGTGTACTCCGAGTCTCCTCAGTGTCTGTAGGGTTCTTTGCCTCAAATAGTGTTGATCTAATGCACCCACATGTGCTAATTGCAGCCACTTCGCGTACTCATCCTCTTCCACACAACAAGCTAATATTCCTTGATGTGTATGTTTGTACATACTTCCTGCCATGATATGGTACTTCTGGGCTTTTACTACCTCCCTATCTTGAGTGTTTACTACTGAATCTTTAGGCCCATATATCAGTACTAGCACTAAGGTCTTGGCCCATTGTGGTACAACTTCCAAATTAAACAAGTAAGCATCAGGAAGGTCATCTGATGTGAGCCTCGAGAGATGATCTTCTCTTAAGTGAGTCTTGACCTTCCTCACCACTACCTCAAAGTCATATTCCATTAGTAAGAGGAACCATCTTACTAATCTACCTCTATTGCATGGCTTGTTTACCAAGTAAGGTAGAGCTTGATGATCAGTAAAAAAATTTAAACTTATTTGCAAGCAAATAGTGTCTAAACTTTTTAACCACATACACCATGCCTAACCCTTCTCTCTCAATAGTGGTATAATTTTGTTCAGCTACATTTAACTGTCTACTAGCATAGGCAATGGGAAGATCCATATTACCTTCTCCCATAGGTTGAGCAAGTACACACCCAATAGCATAATTGGATGCATCCATGTGGACATGGAATGGCTTGTTCCAATCTGGTGTAGTCAAGATTGGTGCTGAACACAATCGTCATTTAAACTCATTGAAAGATTTCTCACATTCATGAGTCCACTCAAAATTGGTCAAAAGTCCATACAGAGGCTTTGCAATGATGGCATACATGTGTATCAAACGTCGATAGTAGCCACAATGCCCCATAAAAGCTTGCACTTCCTTGACATTCTTTGGCCTAGGTAATTCTGCAATAGCTCTCACTTTCTCTTCGTCATATGCTGTTCTTTGACACTATGTGTCCCAGAATCTTGCCATGTGTGACCATGAAAACACACTTTTCTGGGTTCAGGTAGACTTGATATTCTCTACATTTATCAAAGATTTTCCTGAGTTCAGGTATATGGGTTTTTCTAATGTTAGAATGAGCACAGAGATCATCAACATAGGCTTCCAAATTCTTCCTCAGGAACTCTTTAAACACATGGCACATCAATCTCTGGAAGGTTGCAGGCGCATTGGTTAGACCAAATGGCATTACTCGAAAAGCAAAGATGCCCCACTCTATGGCAAAAGCCGTCTTATGCTGATCTTCTGGTGCAATGGCTACTTGATTGTAGCCAGAGAACCCATCTAGAAAGCTGTACACTTCCTTGCCTACTACCCTTTCTAATAGATGCTCAATGATAGGAAGCAGATAACTATCTCTGATAGTGGCTGCGTTAACCTTCTTCAAGTTAATGCATACACGTAATTTGCTATTATTTTTGGGCACCAGTACAATGGGGGGTACCCATTCAGTATGCTCGATTTCATAGATAAATCCAACTTCAACCAAGCGATCTATCTCTTCTTTGATCTTTGCAGCATAGTTGTCATTGTATGTGTATGGCTTTTGTTTAGAGGGTCTGGCATCTGAGGTCATGGGGATCGTATGTGAGCATATGTCAGGGTCTACACCTTTCAGGTCCTTGTAACTCCATGCAAACACATCTCTATATTCTTGTAGTAAGGCTATCAACTCCTGCTCCTCATCTTCACTTAGATCGTGTCCTATATATGTGCATCGCTCTTCACCTTCCTCCATGGTCACTATGATTTTCTTCGTAGTTTCTTTGTTATCATAGGCCTCTCCTATGATTGCTTCCCATTTAGGCATCCTAATCATGACTCTCCTATCTTCAACTTCATATTTCTTAAAATTTTCAGGGACCTCAAACAAAGATTCGTCTTCATCGGGAGCGACTTCTCTCTTCTTCCTCTTCTTGCCTTCGTTCTTAGTGGTCACTTGTGTGGTTAATCTCACCTCATTCGTAGTTTCTTCGTATCTCTGCGGGTGAGCTTCTACTTTGTAGAAATATTCCTCATCTAATGCAAAAGCTGGGTCCATCATAATTGACTCTAAATCTGAATCGCTTATGTCCTCAAATGCATCAGTGCTAGGTTCACATTCTTCAATAGTTGGATCACACATGATTGGCTCTATTTTGAAAACTGAAATGTCATAGGCGTCCTCATCACAGTGGGCTGTCCATTGTTCTTCATTGATGGCTACATCCATGGTTGCTAAAATCTCCGCCTAGCCATGAGGTTCAAATTCTTCGTCAGGAAGGTGCATAGGCTGGATCTTGAATTGGTCTATGGGTTTCCTTTGCACCTAGCTCTCTAGCGTGTTCTCTCTTCTCTTCCTCTACTGCTACTTTGCACATCCATAAGTGGTGTCTTCATGCATCCATGAGGATCCTGATCCTATGGAATGCACTGACTCCATATCATCCTTAGCTCTATGGATGGGATTCCATTGAATAGGCGGTACGTCTCTATGAGAGTAATCCTTGAGATTGACTTTGGTTGTAACACCTAAGTGTTGCAAGTACAAAGAATTGGTTTCCCAATCTTGTACCACTTGCAATTGCTGCATAAATGGACTTCCCAAAATCATCTCATAGGCCTGATTCTTGCTAAAGTCACATATAGCAAAAGTATGTTCAAACTCTACACCACATAGTGTGAGAGTTATCCTTTCTAGCAGTCATAAGGGTCTTTCTATGTGACCATCGGCCATCTGCAATTTCATTCTCGTTGGCTAGAGTGTTGGCTTGCCCCAATGCTTCCATAGGGAAGTGGTAGCAATTGCAACTCCTGCACCTGAGTCCAAAACTGTCTTGGTTGTGTACCCCTGATGGGTAACGGGAAGGTAGGTGTTTCCTTCTTCTCCTTCACTCACGTCTCCTATCTTGTCCAAGGGTATTTCTGGCACCGTTCTATGAGATCCTACCTAGGAACGAGGTTTTGCTACTTCTAGCATTTTATTGGCTACATGTTTCCATAGTTCTGGCTTAACCTTGAGTAGCTCTTCTAAAGTGAGATTGCACTGCACTCTAGTGTTCTTTACTACCTCCATATTCCTAGGTATGATTGAGTCTTTGTTTCTTATCATGGCCATGAGTGCTCTCATGCAAGTAGACTTAACTTCCCAAGGACCTGTGAAATGGGGTAGTTCCTGTAAGGAATTAGACTCGAAGTCTAATCTCTCATGAGATTGGACACTCTCCTGCTCTCCATAAATGTAAGGAATGTCTTGTGGGAATCGATCGTGCGCGTTAGCCACAAGTTCAATTGGAGGAGGATATTCGCTTTCTTTGGCCCATTTCTCTTCTTGAATCTCTCGCAAGAACTCTAGTGAATACCGATTCATAGAAGAAGAGGTGTCTGGTTTAGTGGAGTTAGGCACATAAGCTTCCTAGGGAGGGGTGATTATTCTATCACTTGCACTCTCCTTAGCCTGGGAGGTGACTCCATTTCCTGACTTTGCAATTAACCTCTCCAA
>CM035428.1:20086878-20196878 GCA_020310875.1 Ceratopteris richardii
CATGATCCTCTGTCTGCATAGCCACTTGACATGACCAAATCAGGTGGATGTGAGACACGTGCAGAACATCTCAATGGTTGCTGAACACGAATATGTGCAGACTGATCTGAACGGGCATTCTCTTGAACATCCCTATGTGTAGCATTTTTATGCATGCTGAGCAGAGGACTAGTATCCTCAAACACCACTCTTCTCACTTCAACCTCCTTAATGGATTTTTATGCATCTTAGACTCATTGAAAATGACATCACTACTTCTAATCACTCACCGTGTTTCAGGATCCCATAAGCGATATCCAAATTGTCCTTCTCGACCATATCCAAGAAAAATGTATTTCTTTGACTTATGATCCAGCTTTTGCCTAAGATTCTTTGGTATATGAACATATGCTTCACACCCAAAAACTCGAAGATGATCATAATATGGTGGCTTCCCTGTCCATAAATCTTGTGCCACTTTCAAACCTTTGGCAGTAATAGGTGAAAGGTTAATCACATGAACTGCAGTCAATACTGCTTCTGCCCAAAAACCTTGTGAGACGTTTGCATGATGCAACATAGAGACTACTCTATCTTGAATATTTGTATTCATCCTCTCAGCTACACCATTCTGTACTGGGGTATAAGGAGTTGTAAACCCTCTATGAATCCCTCTAGACTGAGAAAAAAGGTTGAATTGATGTGAGGTATACTCACCCCCATTATCTAAACATAAAGCCTTAAGCTTAGTTCCTTTTTCAGTCTCAACTGAAGCAAGACATTTTTTGAAAGTAGGGAATACCTCATCCTTCGATTTGATAGGATATACGCAAAATTTTCTAGTAGCATCATCTATGAAAGTGACAAAGTAAAGGGAACCACGTAAGGATCTAGTCGGCATAGGACCACACACATCTGTATGAAAGAGATCTAAAGGCTGAATTGAAGAGTCAATGTGCATTCTATGCACATTTCTAGTTTGCTTTCCATATTGACAATGCTCACAGAATGAAAAATTGGAGAAAGATAACACAAGTAAGTAGCCAGAACGAGAAAGATTTTCCATTCCACTACGAGATATATGGCCCAAAAAATCATGCCAAATACAAGCCATAGGTTGTTCGGTAACAACTAACAAGTGTTCTTTCTGTGATACAAATAAAGGATAAAGTGAGCCAACTTTGGTTCCTTTTGCAATAACCATATTGCCCTTTGATATGCGAAAGGACTGAGCATAGAAGACAGCCTTGTAACCAAGGTCATTACGTTGACCAACTGACATCAAACTACGTGATAACTAAGGTACATGGCGTACATTATGCATAGTAAATTTTGAACCATCAATGAACTGCACAACCACATCTCCAATCCCCACAACATCACATTGGTAAGAATCATCAAGTCTCACGGTACTAAGAGACTTTGCTGCATAATTGGAGAACCATTCTCTATGTGGTGTCACAGGGAAAGAAGCACCGGAATCTAGCAACCAGGTGTGGGAAAGAGAATCAGCCATAAGAGCCTCAGTTGGCACAGTCCTATCACGTGTCAACACATCAGCATCATCAGAAATAGCATTAATTTCTTCAATCTTCAAAGTCGAAGTAGATGGTGCACGTAATTGCTTAACATGCCTATCAACATTCTATCCTTTACCTTTAGCATTCTTTAATGCATAACAGTCTTTCTTCATGTGTCCTTTCTTATGGCATTCGATATCCCTCTTCCTTGATTTACTTCTACTCTTATTCCATTGACCATTCTTTTCCTTGTTCTTGCTCCTGCCACGTTGTTGATTCTTTCCTTGGTATGAATTAGGAACATTATATGCATCTCCACTCTGACTGCCAACCATGGATTTTCTATGAATCTCCTCACGCTTGGAGGTGATTTGCACACAGATCATTTAATGTGTCCCTTTTTCCTTCAGAGAGTGAAAAAAAATAATCGAATGTGTTCCTTTCTTCATGGGAGAGTGAAAAGTTTCAAGGGAATATCCTTACTTAGATATGATGGGATGAGGGTAGGTTTTTCTTCTAGGTAATTCCCCAAATCCATCTTAAAGGCCTCAAAAATCAATTCTATTTGTGATTTAATACTTCTATAAATTATATTTACTACCATCTGACTATCCTTTGTTAAAGGATGGTGGTCAAAATTCTTAGTGTTTGAAAGAAAATATAGTAGAATTGACTTCTAAATTTCCATATCCGCTACTCAATCCACTAGTTCCACTTCCAAAAGATGACATCACTCTTCAATGTTCATGCACTTTGATGCTCATGTACACTTTAGATTCTAGAGCGCAATTGACTCTAAAACCATATAAAAGATAAGAAACATTAGAAAACATGTAATGTGATTACGAAGAAGAGTACACATTAGATAAGGTTGTAAATAAAAATTTAAATTCTCTAAACAACAAGTACAAAGACGGAGGCAGATAAGAGCTTAGGATAATTCAAATAGCATTGGTTGTGTAAAAGATAGATGAACCTACAATTTAATGCTTGAATGAGATCCCAAGTCTCCATTTATATATGAAACAACAATGGAGGGTTTGATCCACACAAAGATAATCTCCACCTTTAATCTATGCTCCAAATATGATTGTAGAAAGTAGGACCCACAATATTTTGTTCATTTTAATCCTGCTTCATCCATGCCTTGGATCAACCCTTAATGTAACATTACACAGTATATGAACCCTTTCCCAAAAAAAAGAATGGCGTTATTTCTAGCCCATTGTAGACAATATTTTTCTTGGGAGGAGAGGCTAGGCCAGAGGTGGGCAAGACGCGACCCTAGTGGAAACTTGGTAACTTCGCAATTGTCGCAAGTGGAAACTCCAACCTCTAGCAACCCTAGTTGATTTTTGGCAACTTGGGTGAGAGTTCACAACCTAGGTGAGAGTTGGTAATCTGGTCAATTGGTGTCTCTGGGTGAATTTGGTAGTTGGGGGATAGAAGTTAGTTGGAAGTGAGTTGATAACTGGGTGATGAAGTGGATGGCACCTGGGCAACTGATATTTGACCAAGAACACATGACCTAACTACTAATGCAAAGATGCAATCCCATCTACTATGCATCAACACCTAACATCTCTTGCAAGGTGCAATTGTTTAGACCATGATAACTACAATCATAACTTCTTTACCCTAGCTACCATAACTTCTACAAAAGTATCCTACATATCTTCTACCATCTTATTCTATAAAATAGAGATAGGAAGAGCATCAAAGACACACATTACAACCTATTGTGAGAGATACCTAGAGATCCTTCAATAGACAGCCATTCCATAATTTTGATATGTGCTCTTGTCCTAGAAGTGATAAGCCCTTCATAATCTTCCTTGTTGCTTTAAGGAAGTCCCTAGTAGTTGGTGCTAGACAGAGGGTACCCTTGAGAAGTAGTTGGAAGTAGTACAATAATGGTCTCCTTCTATTTGGTGAGTGATTTTTTCATATGTGCATCGGCACCTCTTAGCATCTTCCAATCAGAGTAGTGAAATTTTATTCCCTATACCCACAGATGACTTTACCACCTAAAGGTGAAAATTTGGCATGCTTGGTGGGATACAGCTTTTGGATTCATAACCATTCCTTGGACTTTACCACTATTGTTTACTTACCACTTTTGGGAATGAACGGCTTTGATGTGCAGAACAAGAGGAGCAAAGAGGAGATCGGAGAGAGAAGAGAAAAGATGCGTGCACAGATGCGTGGGAACCTCGAACCCATATAATGATCTCCCTTGAGGCAATGCTCTATATATGGTGTATAAATATGAATATAGGGGTAAGGTCACATGATCCCTACATCCCCAACAATCTCCCACTTAAGGGTCAATGTGATCATAAGTGGTAAAATATACAAAGAATGATGTAGGACTATACAATAATGTACAGGTAGAGTCTGGATCTCAACCCATAATGATCATCCTACACCAACTGCCTCGAACAAGGTGTATCCATGCACCTCAAACTGCTCGAGACTCATATCGACAAGAGCAGAGCTCACATATGAATGATGCAAGAATTGATGAAGTTCCTGCAAAGCTCTCACTCACTCTATGCCTATGTCAATCATTGAATGACTGAAAACTCCAAGTGCAAATGCTCCAATAGCAACTGCAATGTCTGGTCTCAAGCATAACAAACTCATACATTAGACTCCTGAATGCTGATGAAACATGTGCTATCCTGGCTAACCTAAGTATGTCATCCATGCCTTTATCCAAGGTGTTGGCATACAAGCAAAAAGAAGAGCATACCAGCACAAAGGAGAAGTCATGCACAATCCGGTAACAAGGCCTAATCATTTTTTTCCATGAACTATTCCAACTCAAGTGATTTTCATCACTACACACACATTGTAAATCCCGTTTTTGGTAGAATAGAATCCATTTTGTTCAAGCCAAGGAGTCCTCGAGCTTGAGGAGTATTAGAATTAGCTGCATACCAATTTTCATAATTTTTAGACTCCGTTTGAGCCCTCAAATAGGCTCTAGAACCTAATTTTTAACTAGGTTGGACACTAGGTCTGGACAAGGCCAAAGCTAGTCAAAAAAACTATAAAAAGAGCTAGAGAGCTCATTTTTGGGGTTAGATTGTTAGTGATTTGAGCTTATGTAAGAGACTTTTTGATTAATGCAAAGAACTCGATTGTTCCTCTCCTTGTTCTTGCCTTGTGTGCGTGTGTGTGTATATGTGTGTGCATGTTTGTGTGCTTCTCACTTACACACTTGTGCCATCACTTGCTCATAGTCTTCATACTAGTCCTCACGTCTCCATGGATTGACAATTATGAGGTGGATCTCCTCACGTTGGTACTTGCCATTGTGCTAGAATGACACCAAATTTAGCGTCGTTGCCGGGGATAGAGCTTTGAGGACGAGTGTGTGATGGTAAGATGTAGAGTTGAGACATTGGAGTCATAGGTAATATCCTTTCTTTTCCTTATTTTTCTTCATTTTTTCTTGTTTTTGCATCACCATCATCATCCCCACCATCTCCCACCTTCATCTCCATCTCCACAAAAATTTCAGTTTTGGTCATATTCCACTCCCCACCTCATTTCACTTGTGAGAGAGAGCGAGAGAGAGCTTGCATGCTATCTATTTTTGTGTGTTTTTTGAGCTTTGCTGTAGGTTCTAGCTGTACCACCATCTCCAGCAACTTGTGCAGGTACGACAAAACTCTACACAGGTCCCGGGTCAACGACCTCTGTCTATCGCAACAGACAGAAAAACTTAGTATTTTTTGAATGCATTCTTGGCATGATAACCTACACCATTAGAGCACTCCAAATCACTAGAAGTTTAAAAAAAAATTGCATTTTTTGAGTCTATCACTACAGACACTGTCTATCGCGAAAAACACGGTCTATCACGACAGACAGCACCCCACGATAGAGGCCATCTATCACGACAAACACCCGTCTATCGCGACAGACCAAAACCACAACAGACGATAAACCTCATCTATGGTGACAGACACCCGTCTATCGTGATAGACAAAGCCTCACGATAAATAGCATCTATCGCGATAGAAACCCGTCTATTGCGACAGACCAAAACCACGATAGACTCAGTCTATCGCAACAGACACCCGCCTATCGTGATAGACAAGACCCCATGATAGACCCGTCTATCACGATAGACACCGTCTATCACAATAGACCAAAACCATGACAAATGATAAACCTCGTCTATCGTGACAGACACCATCTATCGGGACAAACATGCCCACGACAGACGACAGAAAGCATCTATCGCGACAGACACCTGTCTATCGCGACAAACAGGACCCCATGATAGAGATCGTCTATTGTGACAGACACCCATTTATCGCGACAGATAGCCCCACGTGATAGCCAGTGTCTATCATGACAGACACCGTCTATTGCAATAGACAGGCATTTTCGACAAAAAATAAGGGGGTAAATTTAGGCCAAATTTTGGGCATATTTGCATATTGAATTACTCATACACTTACAAAGGCCTTAGAAAAATGCACTAAACTCCTGAAAGGTCCTGATTGTCTATTTTAACCCCCTGAACTCTGAACTGTCATAACTTTGTCATAACTTTTTTATATGAAATCTGTTTTTTGAGCTCTAGGGCTTGTCGGATTTTCAGATAGGATATTTTGAAGTTGACCCTCTCAGGGGTAGGTACACCAAGGGAGCTCTAGAGAAAATTTTTTGGCAATACAAAAGGGGGAACAAGGGTCTTTAAAAGTGTCTGTATCAAATTGTCTATCAATTAAAGGTAAAAACTTGAGCTAAACATGGAATTTTCACAGGGTCATAGAGAGCTTTTGGAGAAATCAAAGCAAGTGTCAGTGTGAGCAGGCTTGGGAACGCGCTTCCTGGGCAGACAAGCATAGCAAGGAGAAGCGACTTGAGGTTGGAACATCTCTCAACCCCCTCAGTCCATTCTTAGCTTAGGCTAAGTGTGAGTAGTTGTCCTGATTGACTAGGGGTACGATAGGAATACTCAAGTTCTAAGAGCCTCTAACTTCTGAAGTCCAAGAATAGGTTAAATTACAGTCAAGGGACAACTTAAAGGAAAAGAACTTAAACTAAGTGGATGAAGAACATCAAGTATGACACACTTAAGTGCTCCTGATGATGTTTAAGTAAAGACAAGAAAACAAGTACTTGAAAGTTAAAAAGAACAAGTGATTGGTATCAAAGAATCAGCAACGTGGTTGTACAAGGATCATTGGGATTAAGTGGAAATGCATATGAACCTTACATCGGGGAGACACCTAGGGAGAGATCGTCAAAGTATTAGATCATTCGAGGCTAGTGTCAACCATACACCCAGATCTTGGGCCCAACAGTTGAGTGATTACCCCTATGCTTTGGACTCAGAAACTAGTGACTCGGAGATGTCTTATAACTTGGAAAGACCTATAGGTAGCTCAGGAGTGGCATACCTAGAAAAACTCAAGGGTCCCTACAAGACTCAATTGGAATATATTAGGACCAATCGCTTAGGTGCACACATCTATGAGGATGGTCTGAGAAGATCTGTTGTCCTAATCAAAAACCTGGATCAGCCCATTGGACTAGAACACCCTGTAGTCAAGTTTGAAAATGGTTCCTACATAGATAAAGAAGGAACAATGTATATGGTCACCAGCCAACCAGATAGAATAGATGAATTTGGCAATATAATTTCAAAGGTCGAAATAGGTGACATAAAGCAAGGGAACTTAGGAAAAGAATAAAAAACCCCTCGTGGCAAGTCGGTTCTGGCGAGAATAATCACTCCAAAGTTGGTTTCCCAGGACAATAGGAGCATAGATTTGCTCGTGAATCGAGAGACAGATGAGGCTTTTTGGAGGTATAAGCCTGAGAAGCCTAATGAAGTAGGAGCACTCACCATCTATGAATTCAAAGATCCTAATAGCCTAGGCAAAGTGACCTATCTAGATGATGCTTCTGAGAGGATCTTTGTGGTCTCAGAGCATGGAAGACACGCATACACTTGGAAGCGTGAATTTGTTTTTCCCCAACCTCGATCCACTGTGTCTTATAGTCACCAAGGAGTTGGAACATCTCAAGCTCATGGGACTCGAAGACAACGGAGTAGAGATAGACCCGAGGTGAGCTTTGCTAACCCACTGGGGAGAGAAAGAACGAGGATTGAGACAGATAGGATGGACAAGGAGAGACATAGGGAACCGAGGAATCCAAGAAATGCAGATGAATTCCCTCTCCCAAGGCCTAGAGAACATGCTAGAATCTTAAGGCCTACACAACTGGTTAAATCCATGAAGAATTGCTTCGATGGCACAGGAGACCCATATGACCATGTAGCAGAGTTTAGGCAAGTTTTAAGAGCTGAGCAAGTTGAAGACTTGTTCACTCAATACAATGCTTTTGGCCTAACTCTCAAGAACACTGCATTGACTTGGTTTCAACCACTTCACCAACATCAATACAGAAATATAGACCAACTTCTTGAAGCGTTCATCACTGAGTTTTCTAAGAGTGGCATTAGGCATAACACATCTTCCTTGATATAAAGCTTCAAGCAAACACCCCAAGAGACAGTGAGGCTCGCAGGAAGAAGGTTTAGGCAATACCTAGAGAGATGCCCTGCTCCAAAGTTACCCACTCCAGCCAAACAAGTGGCCTTATTTCTAGACGGATTGTTAAGTACCAAACTGAGATCATATGTGTACTTGAAGGACCCTAGATCCATAGAAGAATGTGTACGCATATGCATAGACATTGAGGATAAAACTAGGGGAGGAATTAGAGCTCTCAAATATCTATAAATATTCACATAGTTCTACTAGCCTTACTTCCTCACAATCCACATCAATTGAGGATCTAGCAAAAAGGGTAGCTCAGAAATTAGGTGTCTCTAGCAAGCAAATTCCTAGATTTGCCCCAGGAAAATGATGGCTAGTGTGTGCCCTATCATGGCTCAACCCCAAGTTAATCCTAACAGCCAATACTGCACCATAGAAAGAAGATACACCAATCACACTACACAAGACTACCCATATAACAAACAAACTGTTAGACAAAATTATCCCTAGCCATATCCACAACAAAGAAAATACCAGAATCAGTACCCACAACAACAATATGGTAGGCCCCAACAACCCTATCAATCACCCTATCAAGGGAAGCAAAGACTTCAACCAATCCTAGCACAACAACCCCCTCCTCCAGCCAATATGATTCCAGTAAAGTTTGCAGCTGCAGAAGAAAATCCAAATAGAGCTTTAGTGCCACTGACACCATTGCTTTCAGAAAGTGATCCAAGTGATCATAGTTTTGACTCTACCCATATTGATAGCCCACAGGCTTACTACATGGTTGATGGATCTTTGCATGGAGATTGATGTTGCTACGCATATTCTCACTGATAGTCAGAGTGCTTTGGTTGTTGCACGAAACCCAGTGTTTCATGCATGGACCAAACATATTGAGGTGTGAGAGAGTGCCTTCATGCAAGAGATATTGATTAGGTATATGTGCCTACACAAGGTAATGTGGCAGACATATTCACCAAAGCTCTTCCACAGGAAAAGTTTGAAGCTTTTCGCAAAGCTTTAGGTTTATTACCGTGTGGGGGCTGATCTATCACTCCCTGTATGTGTTCACATCAGTCGCTCCAAGGGGGGTTGTTACACTTATGTGTTCCTCGAGTAACTTTGATGTGAACCTTTTCCCTATACATGGGCACTTTTTACTGGCTAGAGGTTTTTTCCCAATGTTACCACATACTTGATACTCTCATATGTGGTGGTACTTTGTACTTAGGGATATTATTCAAATCTTACTTCAGTTCACTTCATCATCAATAGTGAGAGCTATTCCAGCCATCATCTTCTCCATGTGTCTTGCTACATTTGTGCTCCTTGTGTGTGCTTGTGGTGTGTCTCTTGCACTTCTACACACACCTAACAGTGTTTTGGGCAAAATGCAACGTTCCTCCTTCCCAAAAGATGGTCCAGTTAGAGCTACTTAGAAATTGCAGCTTCTTCACACTAATGTTTGTGCTCCTATGCAAACACCTTCTTTTGGGAACTACCTTTACTTCCTGACTTTTATTGATAATTTTTCTAGGCATGCATGCATGCATCCATTGAAAGCAAAATCTAAAGTGTCTATGTGCTTCAAACTGTTTTTGGTTTTGGCTGAGAATTTGTCAGCAAGTAAATTGGGCACCCTCCGTTCCGATGGGGGGTATATAACTTCAGATTTTAATGCATATCTAGTTGAACATGGGATAAAACATCATTATACATGTATACACCTCAACAAAATGGATTTTTTGAAAGAAAGAACATGTCTCTCATGGAATTGGAAAGGTGTATGGTGAAAAGTCAAGTTTTACCACCTAGCTTTTGGCTTGAGGTTGTTATAATGTGCATCATATGTACTTAACAGGTGTCCCACCAAAGAACTATAGTCTATCACTCCATATAAGACTTGGCATGGTCTCAACACATCTATTGCACATCTGCATATCTTTGGTTATATGGTAGATACATTAGTTCTTGAACAACAGCACTAGTAATTGGATGATTAGGCAATGAAATGTGTTTTTGTTGGATATAGTTCTGAAATCAAAGGCCATCGTCTATATCATCCATAGACTAAATGCATCTTGGTTATCCATGTTGTTATTTGTATGGAAGATGCAATTTAGCAATTACTTTCATGTATTAAGGAGACATTAATTAGCTCCAAGGATGTGTATGACACTATGCTACCTCTTTTTATAAGCGGACAATCAAGTACTGGTCCAAATGAGGAAATTTCTCAGCTTTTATAGGTTTCACACGATAATGCAGATCAATCCATTTTTTATGTAGATTTACATGATGCACTTGTTGATGAGAGGGCTGATATAGAGGAGTCAAAAACTATGCCTAAATGGCTGGTGCAAACTTTACGAGATAGAAAATTAGATGCACCTCTGTCATATCATACTCCTTCAGGCTCTCATAGTCTTCTTTTGCATCAGAGTGCTATGTGATGGCAACCTCTACTCTTTCCGATGAGAATGAGGCTATTTCTTTTGATGAAGCACAAAATTCAAAAAGTTGGATGGTTGCAATGCAATCAGAATACGATGCTATTATGAAGAATGGTTCTTGGTCTTTATGTGATTTGCCTCCAGGCAAAAAGACCATTGGAACTAAATGGGTATACAAGCTGAAGTGTAATCCGATTACACTTCAGCTTATCATGCTCAAGATGATTTTGATGAGACCTTTGCTCCCACATGCCAAAGGAACACAATTTGTAGCATTTGTGCACTTTCAGCTCATCATGGTTGGAATGCACATTAGTTAAACATTCAAACTCCATTTCGGAATGGTGACTTACATGAAGAAATGTATGTATTTCAGCCCTATGGTTTTGTGCAAAACGGGCATGAAAACAAAGTTTGTAAGTATCCCAAGGGGGGATCATTACTACCATATTTACATGTTTTTTCTAACTTTGACTAGGCTAGTTACTATGAGACTCGTGTGCCCACTAGTGGTTTTTTCTTGATGCTTGGCAGCTCATGCATATCTTGGTTGAGTGCGAAGCAACCTACTGTGGCCACTTCTAGTTGTGAGGCTGAGTATAAGGAAGCTTTCACAGTGATTGTTGAGTGTATGTGGCTTAGGCACTGTTAAACCTTAACTGCTTAAAGTTAATTCAATTATGGGTTCTTGGGATGGTTAGGGGTCTGTAAACAAAGGCCCCATTGGTATTTTCCCAAATCTGCAGAACCAAAGTATGCTACTTCACAGCCTTTAGTGCATTCATTGTTTTGAATATGTTTATAGAAAACTTCAATGCTACCGCACAATTAACTGTGTTCTGCGTATACTATTTCACAGACTTAACACGTTAACCCGCAACTACTATCTGACTGCGTATTACAATTACTTCAACATAAGGTAATTAACTGTGCAGTACGATATTCTTCACCATCAGGTATATATCCACATAGTTCATCGCATCACCAAAACATCAATTAACTTAATACTTCATTAAACTTAATGTAATATTGAACTCAGTTAACACAAGGTAACAACTCAGAGTAACAAACACTATGCTATGATCCACTTCCGGCATGCGCCCAAATGAACGGTCTGGCGACACGATGCCTTCTGCTTCACGCGACTCCTCTTTCATTAATTTGTAAAAAGTTACAACTTTTCCACTACACCTTTTCAGTATGCGTGTAACTTTTAAGGGTATAATACAAAATTTAAGATGCAAAATTAGGAGTTCCTTTCCGACGGCTCACACTGGCATGCAGGGTGGACTCGAACCCAAAAAAAATGGAAATTACAAGATTCAGGGTCCATCGATGATACCTTGTACATACATAGAACGAGCTAGTTTAAACTTACGGGTGATCTTCTGCTTTAGTGAATCTAACATGTTCTTCAAAATTTCAGGCTCAATCAACTGTGCATCAGTTCTAACTAAACTGGCAGCAATGACCTCGCTTATTAATGACTTCGTCTGCGTCTACAGAAATGATTCCTATAAATAAAATTCATTGGCAAGAGCAGCATCTCTACGCATCTTCATTTCATCCACTTCGGCATCAATGCAAGAGAGCCTGTCAGCCTGAACTCCTAATTGCTTTTCTCGGTGCTCGAGTTCCTGAGATTGAAACTGAATGGTTTTGTAGAAATCTTCTCTTTCCTTTTGAATGGCTACGACTTCTTTCTTTAACTGAAGAGTCTTGGAAATCTCTATAGAAAGTTCTTGATCGCGTTGAAACAACTGCTCAGTTACCTTATGTAATTCAGCTTCTGCTTTAAGGACATTGGCCACGAGCGACTATGAAGCTTCTTCAAGTATACTGAGTTGATTCCGTGTATTATGGAGTTCATTGCCTAATGTTGTCATAGCGTCCGTCTTATCTGCAACTCTCTGCTTTAATAATTTAATCTCTGCATCTTGATTAGCAATAATAGCATCCTTTTCTGTCAATTGATCTTGCAGACGCTAGATTTGGGTATGCAGAGAGTGAACTTCTGCTTTGGCTTCAAGTACTTCTTCTTAAAGGGGTGCAATATCAGCTTTGAGCATATCGATTTTGCTCTGCGGCTCCTATCGAAGAGATTGTTGGGCCGTTTTCATCTGAAGAGGCAACTGTTGGGAGAGTTGAATGAGTAATTGGCCCATGGATGCCAATTCGGTGAACATAACCGCTAGTGGAAGAGAAGAAGGAGGTTGCGATGGTGGGGTAGAAAGTAGGTGAGGTGATGATGGTGGAGAGTAGTCGGGAGAGGATAGGAGATTGGAGGATGCCTCACAAATGGCACTGGAAGATGAAGAGGGAGGAACTTCAGCAGCAGCAAGAATGGTGGTTGGAGGAGGAAGGGGAAGAAGAGAGGTCGGGACTAAGACAATTCCGGTTTCATTTTGAGGCACAGACAGAACGACTTCGGTAATCGCTTCTTCATTACCAATCGATTGTTTGGCTGTGTCTGCTTGATCGTCTGCAGTTGGTGGAGAAGGAGGATGACATTCACTGACAGCAGTATCTTCCACTATCTCCTTTAGAGGTTCAACATCCAATTGCTTTGGTTCATCCTGCGGTTGGACTTCAATGACATCTTCCATGATCACGTCTGGCTCTTGTTGCTTGCTAGGAGAAGAGGATGTCGATGTGCCGTGTAATGTCATAACTGTATCATGAAAGATTTCAACCTCTTGAACTGCAGTTGAATCCTGCACTTGGCTTTGCGATGGACTAATACATCTGCGTTTGCGCTGGAAGAAGTCTAGCAGGTCTTCGTCATCCTCCTCCTCCAACATCTGTGTAGATTCCTCATGTAAGAGCAAAGTGTTTCCGGGGGATGGTTGCGCTGCTTGGATCACGGGAAGAAGAAGGGTGAGAACGTGCGACAATCGTGTGCGAGGAATCTCATGCTTGGCTAGCTGTTTGGTAACTGCTTAGCATTCGTGGTGAATGCGTCGGAAGAAAAAGGACGTGAAATTGACCCCCTCTCGTGATGCAGAATCAATCATCGAGTAGAAAGGATGAGAGATGCCATACGTGCGTTTTTGGAGATTTAAGGCAGCTACATGGAATTGCAGCACAGTGCGCTTGGATTCGGGATGATAAAGAATGGCAAACTCATTAGATGAGTGTCGGGGAAAAAGTTCTTTCATTGTCGCCATGGGGAGAAGCGGTCCATCGACTAACCCCCCTGAGGGAGACGAAACCCCTCAGTGACAGTGTTGAGCGTAATGACAACACGAAGGTTTAAGCATGTTAATGGCCAACATTGCTCAGTAGCAGGCATGGCAGCTATGGCAAATATAATCTGCGCACAGAAGGGATGACACTCCACTGAATACCAAGGCAATTCAGTGAAGGCCAAGAGCCCTCGAGCACGCAGGAACTCACTCACCTCCAGAGTGAGACCCGCACGGAAGGTCACGATATTCGCAAGAGCTTCCATGGAACACTCAGAAACATACGATAGCACAAAGCACACAAGGGTCGCAAACACACAAAGACACAATAGCGACTAACAGCGGGAAGAACAAGATTAAGTAGAAACACTGGAGAAATCAGGTGGTGAGAACCCTAATCATAACGCAGTATTGGAAATATACCGACATAATGACAACATGCGTGCATTAACAAAATCAAAGAGATAGAAGGCGGCCACTAATCATGATTAGGTAGGAAAACACAACTATTACGGTTAGTCGGTCAACCGAAACACGGAGATAAGAAAAGAAAGTCGGGTGAGAAAAATGGCAAAAGGAAAGGAGTGCAAATATCGATGATAAATCATGAGGACGTAGACGGTGGATAATAAGGACAAAGCTTTGAGCCATTAATCGCTTTAGGAAGTAGGACACCGTTTAAGGTGGATAATCGAAAAGTTGCGGGTCCCACTTGTTCGGCAATACGATAGGGACTGAACCATTGCAGTTTAAATTTTTTGGCTGACCTATTAGACTTAGCATTATAAAAGAGTACTAATTGGTTACCGTAAACACAAGGGTTTTGAGGAAACGATCGTGGGTTTTGGCTTGTCTAAGTTGTACTTCCTGCAGCACCAGAAAACTTTCAAGACACTGTTCATCCAGGGCACGTAAAGCCTCCAATCGAAAGGGAAAAGATTCTATCAGTAATAACTTCCGTTCGAGGGCCACACGCAGACTAGGAACCACCAGTTCCATAGGAGCAATAGCTTCCAATCCATATGCCAACTTGAAAGGAGTTGTTCCGGTCGCCACTTTGTATGTAGTACGATGAGCCCATAATACAGCAGGTAGAAATTGGTCCCATCTCTCTGGGCAATCCAATACCAGTTTCTTTAAGATGTTCAACAGAGATTTGTTGGTGCTCTCAGCAAGTCCATTCGCTCCTGGATAATAGGGACAACTGAACTTATGCACAATCTGGAAGGTTTGAGTAAGCACTTGCATTAATGTATTTGCAAAGTGTGTACCTTGATTAGTTACTATCTCCAAGGGTAACCCATAGCGTGGAAAAATATCCTTCATCAAACATTTAGCAACCGCAACAGCTATAGCTAACCGAAGAGCCCAAGCTTCAGCCCACCGAGTCGCATAATCCGTGCATGTCAGAATGTATATGTTATTGGTGACTGTTGTCGGAGGTGTAATCGGTCCGATAAAATCCAAGCCCCATTTCTGAAAGGGTTCGAGAGGCAAAACTGGTTGGAGAGCAAAGTAATGTCTCTGTAAAGCTTGACCGGAATGTTGACACTCATCGCACTGTTGTACATACTTGGTCACATCACGATACATAGTGGGCCACCATAATCCACTGTGTCGAATCTTCCGGTGAGTCAGGTCAACCGCAAAATGTCCTTTGATTGGGGCAGAATGGGCCATTGTAATTATTGAAGCAATTTCATGTGGGGGAACACATCTTAGTAACACGCCTGAGTGGTAGAACAGAAGCAAAAGTGTCATATTAAGAAGAGGGTACTGGCAATTTCTGCTGATCATTCTGTATTGTCTCTGTTGCATAAATAGCGGGTGTTGTATCATCAACTCCCTTCGAAAGTTCACCGGAATCCAACGGAGAGAGAAAGTCAGCAAGTGCGTGTGCTGACCCTAGTTGATGTACGATGAAGTAATCAAACTCTTGAAGCAACAATACCCAGCGTGCTAACCATCCTCCCAGATGCTGTTGGCGCACAAGATACACCAATGCTGTATGATCTACGTGGAAGGTGAAGCGTCGTCCCAAAAGATAATGTCGAAATTTCTTCACTGAATACACTAAGCCAAGGCATTCTCATTAAGTAACGGAATAGTTGCGCTTTACTGCGGCCAATCTACGGCTCGCATAATATACTGGAGGGAACCACTTATCTGTCTGCTGCATCAGCATGCTACCAATGGAAATGTCGGATGCATCCACAAAGACATGAAATGGCGATTCCCAATTTGGTGCTTGTAAAATGGGAGCCTGAGCTAACAATGATTTCAACCGATCGAAAGAAAGTTGGCACTCTTTGGTCCAGTCAAACTGACGCGGACTACTGGTTATCAATCGATTAAGTGGTGTGGCCAGATGAGCAAGCTAACACAGATGTCGCTCATGCCATCGGATTTGGCCCAAAAACCGCATGACTTCTTTGGGTGTCTTAGGAGCAGGAGCCTCCAATATGGCCTTCACTTTATCTGGATCAACTTGAATTCCCTATTTTGAAATAATGTGTCCGAGAAACTTTTGCCACAAGATACTGAGAATACAAATTTATTTGGGTTCAAGCACAAATGGTATTCTCGACACTTCGAAAAACAACACCGTAAATGGTATAGATGCGTCGAAGTATCACCAGATAAGGAGAAGTCATCCAAGTAAACCCTCATAAATGTAGTGAGATAGGGAGAGAAAAATTCCTGCATGCAATGCTGAAACGTACTTGGAGCATTGCACAGACCAAACCACATCACTGTACACGCATAAACACCCCAATTTGTAATAAATGCAATCTTTGGAATGTCCTCCTCCGCCATTCAAACTTGATTATACCCACTGTATCCATCCAAAAAGGAATACATTTCTCAACCGGCCACATCATCTAACATTGTATCCAAGAACGGCAGCGGAAATGGATCAGGTACGATTGCGGCATTTAATTTCCGGTAGTCCACACATATCCTTAATTGCTTATTTTTCTTAGGAACTATGACAATAGGGGAAATCCACTCTACATGCTCGATAGGGACAATAAACCCAACCTTCAACAATCGATCAAGTTCTGCTTTGACCTGTGCTGCATAGTGAGGATTCATTCTGTAACTGGGTTGTTTGATAGGCCGCGCATCTGGTTTTAGCACTACCTTGTGTTGATAAATCCGTGTGTCCAACCCCTTCATATCCCAGTAATCCCATGCAAACACATCAGAGAACTCTCGTAGCAACTGCAACAAGTTATCCTGGAAGGTCTCAGATAGTCTCACCTTAATTTTTACTGGTCGTGGGTTGGTGTGATCACCTAAATTACAAGTAACCAATTGGTCTTCCGGTACGTAGAACTACCGGGGCATCTCCAAATCTTCTCCTAACTGAAGTAACTGTTGGAGCATTGTATCATCCAAGGTCTGTTCTGTACTTGACTCGTGCTCACCGATCAGTGGTACCACCGTACAAGCTGTCGGACTCCAGTTATCAGCCACCGTTTGTAAATCTACAGTGCCAAGTGCCATTAGATCCTTGTTGGTTGTAAGTAAAGCTTCCTCTTCATCATCGGAGAGACCATCCAACATGTGTACAAGCTCCGCTAGATATGGTCATGCATGTAAGTCACAAGGTTTCATATCGCCTAATGGAACATCATATTTTCGGTGGTTATTTTTAAAAACTAATTCATGTGCTGACCAATCCTGCACTACCTTAGCTTATTTTAGCCAGGGACATCCAAAGAGCAGATTATAATCCAGGCTAGATTCTGGTAAGTCCAACACAACGAAGGTCATTTGGAAGACAACACCTTGTAGAGTAATCGGAATGTTTCGCACCAAGCCCACCGGATGGACTCGAGATTGACCAGCCATGTGTAGAAAGAATTGAACAGGTTCAATTTGCATCCACCCCATCCGTTTGCAAAGTGCTGCTATTGCTATGTTTACACCAGATCTGCCATCAATTAAGACTTGTGGGATTTTATGGTTTTTGTACCATACCGTAATCAGTGGTACCGTATGGTCCACCATTGGGTCCAATTCTGGTTGGATTGTGGCTGTTGCGGGAGCACTCAAGGATCCTGGACTGACCTGTTGCGGGAACTGTTGACGCACTCCAAGGACCAAAGCCAATAATTGACCCAAGGGCAATGTAATTGATGCCTTGGACAGAACATCCCACACCGAATCAGTTTTGGCTGTTTTTGGTACGGTCTCCGGTATGGACTCTGGTACTGTGTGAGTCAGATTTCGCCCTTCTGGTAATTCCGGTGGTATGCTTTGCTACGTCATCGGAACTGGGTCAGGGAACATGGTTTGTTCTTGCGTCGTCCACTTGCTTCCTTTTGTAAACACCTTCTATTGTTCACAAATTCTAGGTTCAAAAATCTCTACAGCTGGCTGTAATTGCTTTCCTGAACGTGTTTGGACCACTACTGCTTTCGTGTCTACTGTTGAAATGTACACCATATTTGCCATTGGATGTTGTCGTTCCTTTTTCTTCTTATCGTACTCGATCGCACCTTTACAGTACCGACGGATATGCCCTATTTCACCGCAAAAATGACATTTAGGGGGTGGACGAGATGCATCTTCTCCTGATGGACCTGCATTCCAACGAGGTTGTCCAAAATTATTTGACCGTCCTCCTTGATAATTCTTGTATCCCTAGTACGGGGTATTCCTCATCTGTGGTGGTACATAATGGCTGGCCGGTTGCCCTTGTTCCTGATTGATAGCATTAATAACTGCTCTATTTTGTACCTTTGCATCATACGGACAAGTCTTCGTAGTGTGGTCTATTGTATGGCAAATGGCACATTTGATTCAGAGTGCACGTTGAATTGCTGTGCCTTGGATTTTTGCATTTGGTACAGTAAATTTGTTTCAAAGGATCCTCGTTGGATTGCCTGGACGCTTTCAGCCACTCTAGATCTTCATTGAATCCACCCACCTTATTTTCTAATTGTAATGCCATAGCAATTACGGCATCCAAAGTCATTCCACCCACACTCCATATGATCATGATCTGCTTTAATTCGGGCTTTAATCTCTGGATAAACCACTGAGTGATAACGTCGTCTGGTAAATTGGCATGCACTGGTGGTAACTGTCGTAAATGAGTTCGAAATAGCGTGGCATAATCCTGTACATTTTGGTGTGGCTTCTGCCTATTATTCTGCAGATAATCAAAAATTTTTGCTGGGGTTTTCTTTAACCGGAATCGTTGCAAAAATGCATCCTTCACATCATCGTATTGCCGGAAACGGTTCAAATCGTATTCCGTTAACCAGCAAGCAGCTTCATTAACCAAAGTTGATTGGAACACGATGGCTTTATAAGCAGGGTCTGTCAGGGGAGCACTAGATTGTGCTCTCTGACTTCACTAGACAAGATTTTGGAACTACACTTATGATTACACGAACACCCACGTAGTGAAAATAATACAAGAAGACGGATTTGATACAAGACGTCCCACAACCCGGGACCAATAGGTATGGAAAACTGGAGTATAGATGATACAGGAGATCCCACAACTCGGGATCGTAAGTATGCGACAAGATGTCTGGATTTCAAGAACTCCCTTCTGGGAGATGAAATGAATACAAGAAAGAACTTGACAAGATCTCGTACTACGAGATTACAATAGGACAAGACCGGATGTCTAAGAACTAAACTAGACAGAACTAGAACAAGAAACAAGACAAGAACTAGAACTGGAACTTGGAGAGTACTTACGTGGCGATCACGACTCCTTGAGCTCCCACGACTGGTATTGGCAAGACTGAGAATGAATGTGGCCCAAGCCTCCTTATATAGGATTTCAAGGGCGGTTCTCAAGGGCGGTTGTGAAATGATGATGTCATCATGATGTCATCAATCCAAAATGGGACCTCTGAATATCATAATCAAGCGAGTAAACAGTCAATCTTAGGGTTTTGGCACGTTTCGGACGCAATGGAAGCATTAGTTTGTCCAAAATCTGAACCAATAATGAGATATGGAAAGTAACATGGAATCTAAGGTTTTAGATGGTTTCCGTTGTGTCCATGACATCACCTCCCCCTCAAACGACGAGTTCCACGAGGAGCGGTTATATGACTGTGAGATCTTCTAGAACTTGAATCCTCATAGCTCTTAGTCTTTGTAGAGCTCTTGGTATGTGGTACTAGAACATGATGATGATGGATATCCGTGATGAAACTAGAAAGGGTTTGTAGTATATCGAGGTATAGAATCAAGGCCATGATTCTCATTATGGGTAGTACTCCTTTTTTTATTTTGATGATGATCCTTTTGATGTGGGATGGTGATTGTAGAAGTAATAATTCCAACTTGCTTCTTCTTCTTAGGACATTCGAATACCATATGATCATAATCTCTGCAATAAAAGCATAACCCATTGTCTTTTCGATGTTTTCTTTCCTTTGGTGTAAGTCGTCTTACCCTGATGTTATCCAACTGCATGGGTTCTCGTTCAGATTCTTCCAACATATGTTGTTGAGGAACTAAGGTAAACTTGTATTCTTGATCATGGACAGAAATCTTCTTCTCTTGCTTTCTCTCAAACAACCTATTGTCACACTCAATTGCTTGATTCATGAATTCATTCAAAGTATTTACCTTGGGCATGGTTAACATGAGGTCCTTGACATCGTCACGTAAGCCCCATCAAAATTGGTTGATAAAATAATCCTTGTGCCATGTGAGATCACAAATGATTTGTCTGAATTCTGATGCATAGGTAGACACATGTCTATTTCCTTGATGTAGCTTCCTTAGCTTTGTTTCCGCAACACGTGAACAATTGGTATCTCCAAATGAAGATGTGAACTCTTGAATAAAGGCCTTGAAATCATGCAAAATATCCATGTCCTTCTCAAGGATAGGTGCAAACCATGAAAGAGCAGGACCACATAATAGAGTTCCTATGAGTCCTACTTGAGAAGCATCATCTGGGTACCTGTCAGGTTGCATCCTTATGAATAGCTTCACTTGTTGCACAAATCCTCCAAACTTTGATCTTGTCCCGTCAAACTTCTCAGGCATGCTCACTTTTGGACTTTTCTTCATGTTAGTTGTCATGGGGGTACTTGAAGAAGATTGACTTACAATGATCTGTAGCTCTTGGATTTGCCTTTGAAGTTCTGTGATTACATCTTGAATACTATGTTGTTGAATCCTTTGTTGGTTCTCTCGTATCTCTTGGACTTGTTGTTGAATTACTTTAAGTGCAGAAAAAAATTCTTCTCGAATAATCTCCATGGTTCTTGGTCTTGATGAAGGGAGTCTTGCCAAAATGTCAGGGGAGCACTAGATTGTGCTCTCTGACTTCACTAAACAAGATTTCGGAACTACACTTATGATTACACAAACACCCACGTAGTGAAAATAATACAAGAAGATGGATTTGATACAAGACGTCCCACAAGCCAGGACCAATAGGTATGGAAAACTGGACTATAGATGATACAGGAGATCCCACAACCCGAGATCGTAAGTATGAGACAAGATGTCTGGATTACAAGAACTCCCTTCTGGGAGATGAAATGAATACAAGAAAGAACTTGACAAGATCTCGTACTATGAGATTACAATAGGACAAGACCGGATGTCCAAGAACTAAACTAGACAGAATTAGAACAAGAAACAAGACAAGAACTGGAATTGGAACTTGGAGAGTACTTACGTGGTGATCAAGACTCCTTGAGCTCCCACGACTAGTATTGGCAAGATTGAGAATGAATGTGACCCAAGCCTCCTTATATAAGATTTCAAGGGCGGTTCTCAAGGGCGGTTGCGAAATGATGATGTCATCATGATATCATCAATCCAAAATGGGACCTCTGAATATCAGAATCGAGCAAGTAAACAGTCGATCTTAGGGTTTTGGCACGTTTCGGACGCAATGGAAGCATTAGTTTGTACAAATTATGAACCAATAATGAGATATGGAAAGTAACATGGAATCTAAGGTTTTAGATGGTTTCTGTTGTGTCCATGATAGGGTCTGCTAGGTAAATCAAAACTGCATAATTAATTTCAAATGTCTGCACATGCACGTCGGGATCATCTCTTAGAAAACCTCCAAATTTTGTGTATGTGACTCCGGATGGCACCGAACGCGGTAATAATCTGTTGCTGCTATTGTTGTTGTTGTTGTTGCTACTGTTGTTGTTGTTGTTGCTGTTGTGAGCCACTCATGGTACTGTTGTTGTTGGCGTTGTTGTTGTTACCTGAATTTTTAGGAGATATCTCTTGATATTCCTGGACTGTATGGTCAACCTGCTCACTTTCTGGTCCTAAAATGTCGTTGAACCGATTGCTTAGCTCCAAATCTAACAGCCCTTCCTCAACTTTAGTGTCGAAATGGGCTAAACTTGCTCCGAGAAATGGTGAACACAGTAAATTCCCACCAAACCGCACCACAATTTCACCGAAAAGCTTCGAATTGCGACCAGGTAATACCGAACTCTCATCAGAAATCGTCGAATTCTCACCGGACCAGGTTGTACTGTCACCGGAAGCATTCTCACCCGATAACATGAACCTATCACCAAAAGCGACCGAATTCTGATCGGATAATGCAGAATTGTCTCTGCACTATGCCGCTGTACAACCAAAAATCACCGTACTTTCTTCAAAAGGAACCGGACTATCATCGGAATGCACCGGATCCTTGTCGTGCACTACCAAACTACCACCCGAATGGCCGTTGTCTGACTGAATTGAACCTTCTGCAACTGCTCTTAATGCACTTCTACCACCAAGGGGTGTTCCTAATAGATTCAGAACTGTCCAAGGATGTTGATCTCTGTGGTATTTGGGGTACGATTCACCGGAGCGTGTTACCGGCATATATCAAAGAATTCTTCGTCAATCTTTAACCTTTTCTGCAATTGGCTACTCCATTTCCCACAGACGGCGCTAGTGTTAAACCTTAATTGTTTAAAGTTAATTCAATTCTACGTTCTTGGAATGGTTAGGGGTCTGTAAACAGAGGCCCTATTGGTATTTTCCCAAATCTGCAGATCCAAAGTATGCTACTTCACAGCCTTTAGCGCATTCACTGTTTTGAATATGTTTATAGAACACTTCAATACTATCGCACAATCAACTATGTTCCATGTATACTATTTCGCAGACTGGACATGTTAACCTGCAACTACTATCTGACTGCATATTACAATTACTTCAACATAAGGTAATTAACTGCGCAGTACAATATTCTTCACCATCAGGTATATATCCACGTAATTCATCGCATCACCAAAACATCAGTTAACTTAATACTTCATTAAACTTAATGTAATACTGAACTCAGTTAACAGAAGATAACAACTCGGAGTAATCAAACACTGCGCTTTGATCCACTTCTGGCATTCGCCCAGACGAACAATCCAGCGACACGATGCCTTCTACTTCACGCGACTCCTCTTTCATTAATTTGTAAAAAGTTAAAACTTTTCCGCTACGCCTTTTCAGTATGCATGCGACTTTTCAGGGTATAATACAAAATTTAAGATGCAAAATTAGGAGTTCTTATGGCTGATTTGGTTGTTGGTTAGTCTTCTTTCATCACCATCTTCACTAAGAGTCAGAGCACATTGGCAGTTGCTAGAAACCATGTGCTCCCTTCTCGCATAAAGCACATTGAGATGCATTATCATTATGTCAGGGAGAGTTTCTCTTCTCGAGAGATCATTCTAGCATATGTGCCCACACAAGATAACATTGTAGATCTTTTCACAAAGGTTGTGCCTTGAGAGAAGTTTGAAGCTTTCCGCAAAGATTTGGGCTTACTTCCTTTTGTGGATTGATCTCTTTCCACATAGCTTGGCATTTCCTTGTACATGAGTGCTAGCTCCTTGTTCATTGCATCACTCCTAAAGGGTATTTGTTGATATATTTTGGTAGTGATGTGTGTGAACACACTTAGGACCACTAGGGCAATCTTTTCACTCTTTAGGAGGATCTTTTTCACCAGCTTGTATATATGCATATAACCCTCATGGTTCACTTATTTTTGTACATTCACTTGGTAATACATTCAGTATTGTGTGTTGTGCTTCAAGCTTGTTCTTCTTCTTCTTCTTCTTCTTCTTCTTCTTCTTCTTCTTTCTTGTGCTATTCATGTGCTTCCCCATACCTAAAACTCCAATAGATTCACCACATATATGATAAATTGTTGGAGGAAATTCAGTGGGTGGACATGGAAATGCACAATATCCTGTATGCCCCACCAACATGCAAGCCCAAGGATGTTGGTATTGTCATCCAAGAGATTATACATACGGTGAATACCAAAAGGCATGAGAGGTGCCAAGATTACTTGAATTAGTAGAGAAAAACAAGAGACAATAAATGTTGATATATTTAGGTAGTGATGTTTGTGAACACACTAGGACCACCGGGGCACTTTTTTCCCTCTTTAGGAGGTCTCCCCCCCCTTGTATATACATGTATAGCCCTATTGGGTTACTTATATTTGTATATTCTCTTGGTAATACATCCAGTATTGTGTGTTGTGCTCCAAGCTTCATTATCTTCCTTGTGTTATTTTTGTGTGCTTCTATAGACCTCAAACTCCAACAGCTGGTATCAAAGCAAGTCGCCATTTCATCTAGGGTGTTGTCGACACTCCGATCAAAGTCCCATAATCACAAAAAATTTGGTCAGCATACTTGGGTGATTAGCAGTTCAAAATAGCTTTGTTGTGTGGTGTTGAAATCACGATTTAGCCTCGTTTTGGCCTCGGAATGCACTATCATAGTGATTATGCAGGCAATTTCATCTTTTTGTGCCAAAGATATATACAGGTTTTGGTTCACCAATATAAGTGCCTCAAATTTTGCTACAAGTTTAGTAGACCTTGATAGGGTAGTTCTATTCAACTTTTTGAGATATAGTCATTTTTTTGCATCATGGTATTTTAGTCAGTGGCCATGGCTGAAAGGAGTCATGTATTCCATATGTTGGCTCTTGAGGATAAGTTGGATGGTGCCAATTATCCATAGGCAAAGAAGAAAGAGGCTGGAATGGTTGTTGTAGAGACCTCTACACCAAAAATAGAGTTTGCTAATCTTGTGTAGAATGAAGAATGGCATTTACTACTATTTGCAATTATGACCCATCTTCTCATGAACAATGTATGTTTGTAGTAGACTCAGAATTTTGGTACTTTGATAGTGGGAAAACCAAACATATTACCTCGCAGCATAGTTTCTTCATTTCACTTGAGCCTTCCCCTACAAGGAATACTATCACATGCACCAACAACTTCTCTTATCCTGTTATGGGAGTTGGTAAGATCATTCTGACTCCTACTAATGGTAGTTCTTTTACATTGTCAAATGGTTTATTTGTGCCAGCGATCAAGATAATTTTTTAATCAATTTTAGCATTAGCCAAGATTGGCTTGATCATCAAATTTGTTGATGAAAAATGTACAGTTCATGATCTATCAAATGGAAACATCATTATTGATTCTGGCATTTTACATCATGGACTATATAAGCTCATAGATTATGCAAAATCTATGAATGATTCAACATGTGGAGTTCTGACTTTAATGGATTTCTTGTTGAACATGGGATAAAACATCAGTGTATAGTGCTATATACACCTCAACAGAATGGAGTTGCTAAAAGGAAGAACAGGTCACTCATGGAGATGGTGAGGTGTATGGTCAAGAGTCAGGCTTTACAACATATTTTTTGGCTTGAGGCTTGATTTACTTATGCATTACTTGGCTAGATACTCAGCTAGATATTCAATTTGTTGTCTCATAGATGAGCAGGTTTATGCATTCCCCAAGTGTCAAGCATTGGTAGGTGATTAAGTGCATCTTTCACTACTTGAGTGGTACATGACTACTTGGACTATTTTATCCCAAGGGGGGATCACTACTTCTAGATTTTCATGCTTTTTCTAACTCTGACTTGGCTTCTTGCCACGACACTCATGTGTCCACCAGTGGTTTTTGCTTCATGCTTGGTAGCTCATGCATATCTTTGTTGAGCAAGAAGCAACCAGCAAGAACAACCTAATGTGGCCACTTATAGTTGTGAGGTTGAGTATAGGATAGCTTTCATAGCGACTATTGAGTGTGTGTGGCTCAGATGCCTTATGGTTAATTTGGATGTCAGATAGTCTTTTGCCACCACCATCTTCATTGACAGTCAAAGTGCATTGGCAATTGCAAGGAACCCTGTGTTCCATGCTCGCACTAAGCACATTGAGGTGCATTATCATTATATCAGGGAGAGGTTCTCTGCTGGAGAGATCAGTTTGGCATATGTGCCCACATAGGAAAACATTGTAGACCTTTTCACAAAGGCTCTACCTGGGTATTTGGAGCTCTGGAGAGAGAGTAGCAGCCTCTGCAAGATTACTGTTGGCGAAGAAGATGATGCAGAGAATTGAAGGAGCAAGATAATGATGGTCACAAGTGTATGTATATTGCTTCCATGTAATGTACAAATGATTTCAAGTCTTATTATAGACTCTAGGACTGTTCCACGACTTCTACAAGTGAATTTTGAATTCAAATGAAGGTGGATTGTTGGAGGGAATCAATTCACTTTCCTACAATCTAGGAAAAGTGAAGATCTAGTTTGATCTACTTTTAGGTGCTTTGATTGCTTGATTGAATGCAACTTCAACCACCACAAATTCGTGGGATTTGAGCTCTATATTTCTACCTTTACATGTGTAAAGCTCAAGGCTTTTACAATGGTAAATGAACCATCAAAAATCTCTCAAAAAATACAATAAATGAGCATAAGAAAAAAAAAACTATCCAATGGATATTCTTTCGACGCGATAGCCTTTGATGTAGATCAAATCCACCTCAAGGATAGTGTAAGCTTGATGTTCCAATAGCTCCCCCTCAAGCTAAAGTATGCTTGAGTCTTCATTCTCTGATAGGTTGAATACCTGCCATAGCTTTGAATCTATAAAGCTTTATTCCATTGTGACTTCGTCATCATATCTGCTACTTCCTTTTCAGTTGGAACAAAAGAAATGTCAATCTCCTTTTCCATGAGCTTCTCCCTGATGAAGTGGTAATAGACTTCTATGTGCCTGGTTCTTGCATGGAAAATAGGATTTGCCGCTAGATGCATGGAACTTACATTATCTCCAAATATGTGAGGTTTGGAACTCACAAGTCCCAAATATGTATACAATGCTTTCAACCATATTTCCTCTTGAGTTGCTATGGTCAAGCCTATGTACTCTGCTTCAGTTGAGGATAAAGCAATTGTTGGTTGCTTCTTGGAACTCCATGACACTAGCTTCGAACCTACAAATGCTAAGTAGCCAGATGTACTTTTTCTATCATCCTTAGCTCCTGCCCAAGTTGCATCTGAGTAGATTTTGATATCCAAATCTGAAGAGTAAGGATAGAATATACCTTCGTTGATTGTACCTTTGAGATACTTAAGTAGTCTCTTAGCCGCATCCATGTGTGGCCTTCTCGGTGAGTGCATGAACTGACTAAGCACTCCCACACTATATGAGATGTCTGCCCTTGTATGAGTAGCATATATCAAGCTACCTACCAAGCTTTGATACTCTTTAATGTCTTCAATTTTCTCACCTTCATAAACACTTAGTTTATGATTCATCTCCAAAGGTGTACCTGCAGGTTTAGTGTTCTCCATTTTGAACTTGAGAAGAAGATCTTGAATGTATCTTCTCTGAGTCAAATACATTCCTTCATCTGTGTATATCACCTGCATACCTAGGAAATATGTGAGCTCACCTAGGTCACTGATTTTGAACTCATCTTGCATGTGTCTCTTGATCCTTTGAATGCCATTTAGATCATCACCTGTCACAATAATATCATCTACATATACACATAGATAGATAACCTCATTGTGATCCCTTTTGATGAATAGAGAAGGATCTGAGCTGCAAAACCTGGTGGTTGTGACATGTATACCTCTTCACTTATCCAACCATTTAAGAATGCATTTTTCACATCAAGTTGGAGGAGTCTCCAATTCCTTGCAGCAGCTACACTTATCAATGTCCTGATTGTAGTCATCTTTGCAACTGGTGAGAATGTTTCCTCATAGTCTATACCATGGGTTTGTGAGCATCCTTTGGCAACTAATCTTGCCTTGTACCTACAAACTGATCCATCCGAATTTCTTTTAACTTTATATACCCATCTGCAACCAATTACCTTTTGATTTGGTGACATTGGAACCAAATCCCAAGTGTCCATTTCCTTCAATGCATCTATCTCTTCTTTCATGGCCTTTTCCCAATTAGGGTTTCCGTTTGCCTCTTCATAGGTTGAGGGTTCCTCTAAAATAGAGTCTTTTGCCAAGTATATTGAATGCTTCGTAACAAATGTGGAATCATATCCATACCTTTCTGGTTGTTTCTTCTCTCTTGATGATCTTCTAGGTACTTGTTTGGAGCATTCTCCAACCTCTTGCATCTTTGCTTTGCCTCTTGACTTCCATAGCTTGTAATTTATAATTTCTTGGATCCTGGACCTGTGTATCATGCTTGCTTCCTAATTGATGAGAGTCATAATCAAGATCATATGGTAGTGTTACCTTTTGTTTGTCTTCATCATACCAAGACCTGTGTTCTTCAAACACAACATCTCTACTTGTAATGAATTGCTTGGTTGAAGGATTGAAGAACCTGTAACCCATCTCAGTTGAATCATATCCAATAAACACTACCTTTGTTGCCCTTTCATCTAGCTTACCTCTTATTTGTGATTGTACATGAACATAAGCTAAACAACCAAAAACCTTGCAATGTCCAAGACTAGGTTTTCTTCCATGCCATGCTTCATAAGGAGTCATACCTTGAAGTGATTTGGATGGTAGTCTATTGACAAGGTACACAGCAGTTGAAATAGCTGCTGCCCATAGATAATGTGGCAACTTCTTCTCTTCGAGCATTGTTCTAACTGATCCAACCAGTGTCTTGTTTCTCCTCTCTACAATTCCATTTAGTTGAGGAGAGTACCTAGTAGTCACTTCCCTTTTAATACCTTTGTCCTGCAAGAACTCATAAAACTCTTTGGAGAAGTATTCTCCCCCTTCATCAGATATGAGCTTCTTTAGTGATCTACTGTATGATTCTCCACATGTGCAAGATACTTCTTTGAGCAATCAAATACTTCATTCTTACTCTTGATAAAGTATAGAACAATCCATCTACTATGGTCGTCAATAAATGAGACATAATACCTTGATCCTACCAATGAAGTTTCTTGACTTGGTCCCCATACATCTGTATGTACGAAGTCCAATAAGTTGTTGTGGATGTAGCCTTTGTAGTTGAATTGTTGTCTTTGTGCCTTCCCAATCTGACACGCATCACACCTATTGATCATGTGTTGCTTTGATATGTTCGGTAGTCCTAGAACACTTTGATCCCTGCATATATCCTTCAAGGTTCTTTCATTCACATGCGCAAGTCTCTTATGCCACACTTCAAGCTAACTTAGGGTTTGAGACCCAAAGTTGAATAGAGTGATGTTCCTGGTTTCTCCTACTTCAAAAGTAAAGAGCCTACCATGCTACTCACCTCGGGCTATCTTTTTGAAGCCTTGACATGGATCTTCCACAAAATCTCCATGTTGGGTGAACCTAACTTGCAAGACTTTTTCAACTATTTGGCCTACACTTATTAGGTTTTTAGTGATAGTGGGTACATAGAGAACCTTACTTAGAATGTTTGTCGTGCCATTGGAAGCTTTGTCATTACCAATCTTGTCCACATTGTGCTTTGTGTCATCCCCTGTTTGCACTTCATGTCTATGCTTTGGACTTTCCAAATCAGATAGAAGAGCAATGTTGCCTGCAACATGATTCGAACACCATGAATCTATGTAGAACAAATGATCATCTTCTTTACCTTCTTTGTGGCTTAGATTCATAAGAAGCAATGAGTCTTCATGTGGTTGATCTTCTGAATAATTGTTGTAGTCCCTTCTATTATATCTTCTATTGTTATTGTTGAAGTTGTGTCCACCTCTGCCTCTATTGCTGTCATATCCACCTCTTCCACTTCCTTTCTGGGTCTTCCCGTTGAACCATCAATTCTGAGTGGTGTGGTTGGTCTTATTGCATATGGCACAAGGTTGAACATTCTGACCTTTGGCTTTGTCTTGCTTTGGTCCTTTCTTCTTCCCTTTCCACTTGCTCTTGCTTGCAAAGTTGGCTTGGGAAGTCTCTTCTTCATCTTCTTCCTTCTTCTTGCCTTTCTGCTTCTTATCCTTCTTATCTGCATATAGAGCACTAGTTGAATTACCATGATAAGAGTTACCTTCCTTTATGCTATTGTTGGCTTCTTGATTGAAGAGTTGTCCAAGAAAGATGTTGAAGTCTGGAGTTTGCACATCCATGATGAGATCATAAGCCGTCGTGAAGGATTGCCATTTGCTTATCACTTCAAATGCCATTGAGAATTTGCCTCATCATGACCTCTTCTTCAATCAGCTCTCCAATGGATGCTAACTGATCCGCAACCTCCTTGACCTTGGTAAAAAACAGTGTGATGGTTTGTTTAGGTGTCTTCTTCATTTGGTTGAACTTGTTCGAAAGATGATTCTTTCTTGCTTTGGTACGAGCAGAAAAGAAAGCCTCGAGGGTATCCCAAGTCTCTTGAGATGTCTTGCATCCTCTAATATGTGGTAATAGAAAGTCAGAGATAGAGTTTAGTATGTATGACCTTGCTTGAGCATCCCTTGCGCACCAAAGTGTGGGCTTATTTGTCTCCTCTTGTGTAGGTCCTCCTTTGGATCTTGGAATAGGCATAGCTTCATCATCTGCTACAATTCCATAAAGATTTCTACCTTGCAAATAGGCTTCCATCCTAATTTGCCAAGCCGCGTAGTTGTGTCGATCAAGCTTCTCGATCATTGAGGGAAAGTCGTCACCCATCTTGATCTAGCTCTGATACCACTGAAAGAACTTGGAGAAGCCTGTAGAAGGTAGAAAAATGCGTTTCGAAGCAACGAAGTTTGGTCTAGCCAACTGGCACAAGACCAGCCCTTGAGCTTATGGAGACTCAAATAGACCTTGTAGGCATGCGATAAGTGCAAAGAAATGCACTATGTACTTTGGAGCATCAAGGAGAATGAGTCCATACAAAATAGATAGGTTCGCGGGTCGACTAGCTCAAAAAACTTACTATCTATGGAAGAGACAATGAACTTCAAATGCCCATAGCGACCAGTGTGATTACAATTAGAAAAAATCCTTTTATGGGAGTGATACATATAAGGTTGAGTGTATAGAATGCACAAAAGTATAACGAATAAGCAAAATATGCTATAGGAATGAATGAGACATTCACCAGTGGTACTTCCTATTTTTCAGGAATATGCAGAGATTGAGCCAAATGCTATGAAAATTTAAGGCATGAACTAAACACTAATACATTTCCAATGATCCATCTTGTACTAAATTTGGAGCTCTGGAGAGAGAGAAGCAGCCTCTGCAAGATTACCGTTGGCGAAGAAGATGATGCAGAGAATTGAAGGAGCAAGACAATGATGGTCACAAGTGTATGTATATTGCTTCCATGTAATGTACAAGTGATTTCAAGTCTTTATATAGACTCTCGGAGTGTTTCACGACTTCTACAAGTGAATTTTGAATTCAAATGAAGGTGGGAATGGTTGTTGGATGGAATCAATTCACTTTCCTACAATCTAGGAAAAGTGAAGATCTAGTTTGATCTACTTTTAGGTGATTTGATTGCTTGATTGAATGCAACTTCAACAGCCACCACAAATTCGTGAGATTTGGGCTCTATATTTCTACCTTTACATGTGTAAAAATCAAGGCTTTTACAATGGTAAATGAACCATCAAAAATCTCTCAAAAAATACAATAAATGAGCATAAGAAAAAAAAACTCTCCAACGGATATTCTTTCGATGCGATAGCCTTTGATGTAGATCAAATCCACCTCAAGCATAGTGTAAGCTTGATGTTCCAACATAAGTGTGTGTGGATGGTAGGAAATCTAAGTGCTACTTATAGATGTGCTATTGAGCCATTGTCTATAAAAGGAGTTCATATTCTCTTGTGTATCTCTCCTACCCTTTCTAAAGGGTGTTGAATCTCTATAGTAGCCTATTAGGACTTCATTTTCTCTCCATATGAAGCTCCGATTTCAAAATTCTTGTACTTCTTAGAAATTATAAAACAATGATTCTACATCCAAAAGGGTTTTGATTGAGTTATAGCTCATTTTTTATCTACTTTTCTGTCCCAAAACATACTAGGAAAATCAATTTATGTTGTGTGACCAATTTGAATAATATATAGGTTTCCAATTCCAATGTTTAATATCTCATTGAAAATTTGTTTAGTTTATGTGCGTAAAAGGGTTTCTTCATTGGATTTGGGAATTGCAAGATATAGCCATTTTAGTGAGTGTTGGTTTGAGTGTAGCTAGGTCTTGGGTAGGGTCCAAGATTATTGTTGTACATTACGAGGCAAAATCTTCCAACATTGGTATCAGATCAGCTTGAAGACATCAAGCTGAGTGCATTTGAAGACTTGAAGTGAAGTAAGACAACAAGGTGATGTACTTGAAGGCTACATCAAGGGTGAGAATCTAGAGGAGTGCTCACCATCAAAGGAATAAAGCCATCGATAGATACTACAATGATAACACACACCTACTTTTATCATGAATGATAATTGCAATGCTATTAAGAAACTTAAGAAGGACAACTGCTAGCCTTGGACCTTTAGGATGCTCAATTTCATAATAAGCAAGGATCTAGGTGGCATCATTGATGGATTAGATGTCAAAGTATTACTATTGGATCCTATGGAAGCTACCCCAGCTGAGTGGAAGCCCCATGAAACATTGGGACATAAAAAAACACAAAGGTAATGTTCATGATCTCCCAATTTGTTAGTAATACTATGATTGGACATATTCAATCAATCGAGATAGCTAAGGACATGTGGCATAACTTGTAGAAGATGTTTATACTAACACCAATTCTAGGAAGGTGAAGCTCAAGAATGAGCTTAAAACCCTCAAGTGGCTAGGTAATCTATCAGTCTATGGCTACATTATGAAAGCCCAAAGCATGAGGGATTCCACTGCAACAATAGGTACCCAAGTGCATGATGTTGAGATGGTGGCCTATTGTTTGAATGGTCTTAAGGAAGATGAAAAATGGAGGCTATTCACTTCTTCTTTGTATGCTACAGAGAACATGTGGGACCTTTATTGACTTATCATACTCATGATCAATGAGAAGATTCTTTAAGGAGGAAACCAAGGTAAAAGTTCTCAATCTAAGATAAATGTAGGAAATAGAGTGAAAGATAGAGGCAAGGGAAGAGGCACAAGTAGGAAAAATCATTCCAAGGACACAAATAAATCCTATGGAAAAGTAAAAGGAAAGAACCAAGGGTAGAGCTAGAGGTGGTTACAACAATCAAGGCAAGAGAGGTGGGTGTTATTCATCTAGAAAGCAAGGCCATTGGGAAAATGAATGCTCTTGAAAGAAGCATCAAGGTACCTATGCTTCTAATGAACATAATGAACAAGTGTTAGCCATGCGCCATGCCTATAGGGATCACTTGCAAGATAAAGATGAAAAGTGGTACATAGATAGTGTTTGTAGTAACCACATGTCGTGTAGGAAACATATGCTCACTAATTTGTAGGTTCCCAAGGACAAAGGATGTGTTGAGATAGGTGATAATACAGAGCATGTCATTAGACATATTGGAGACATCATATTTCAAAATGGCAACAATAGCAACACACTTAAAGAGGTATTGCATGTTCCCACTATTATGAAGAATTTGATTTCAGGCGGCCAAATGGTAGAGAAGAGTTACTAGGTCAAATTCAATGATAAATGATGCTTCATAGAAGATCCATATAATGGCTTCAAGCTCATTCCCAAAGGTGAAAGGCAAGGGAGGATGTTCACACTTAGAGTCAAGGTAGATTCTAGTAAGTATATGCTCATTGCATGTGAGTCATCTAAAATTTTACTCTTGATCTATGGCACAAAATAATTGGGCATCTTAATGATGAAAAGCTCAGAAATATGTAGAGGGATGACGTTGTTAGAGAACCTCCAGGCTTCACCACACCTAACTTTCATGAGGTATGTGAAGCATGCGATTTTGGGAAGTAGACTAGGAGGCCTTTCAAGCCATCGAGGTATGTGGCTCCTAGGGTTTTCGATTTGTTCATATGTATGGGGACCTTCAAGAGAGCCATCATACACAGGTAACAAAAACTTTGTAACCTTTATTGATAATTTCTCTAGAAAGATTTGTTTGTATATCATCAAGCACAAGAGTGATGTGCTTGATACATTCAAAAGGTTCAAGGCACAAGTTGAGAATGAAACAAGCTATATGATCAAAACTCTAAGATCAGATGGTGGAGGAGAGTAGTTAGAAAGTTATTGCATGATGAAGGGATAAAGAGGTGATATACATGCACATATACCCCTCATGGTATTTGTGAAAAAAAAAAGATAGATTGTAGAGGTAGCTAGCTGCATGTTAAATAAAGTGAATGTTCCATTTACATATTGGGCTGATGAATAGATTGACCACATCAAGAGTTAATGATGCTACTCTAGATGAGTTTTATTACCAAATGGAGCTTGACTTATCACATCTAAGGTATTTGGATATGTATGTTATTTTCATGTACCTCAAGAGGTGAGGGAAGTTAAGATGGATGATATGGCAAAGAAATGCATCTTTGTAGGCTACTCTACATACCAAAAGGGATATAGGTGTTACAATTCCATCATAAAGTAGCTTAAAGTATCAAGAGATGTAGTTTTTCATGATCTTAAGCCATATTATGAACCACCTAATGCATTGTAGGTTGAAGATATTGAGGAAACATAAAACATCTATTAAGAATAAACTCAGGTTAGCACAAGCTTAAGTGGCAACTCTAGTTCAAGTCCATCAAGGAGTCCTTCATCACTCAAAGGAAAAGAGAACAAAGGTGAACCAAGCTCAGAATGCAGCCACAGCCAATTTGCTACGGAAAATACAGTAAGGGACTTCCATTCTAGGAAGGATGAAGATGATTTTGAATATGTGACTCTTAATGTGAAATGAAATAGGTCTTTAAAGAAGTATTCTACCATAGGTAATGAGAGGAGAGGTCAGAGAGGGTTAAACACCCTATTCAAATGCACTCCATATGAGGCTTGGCATGATCGCAAGCCATCTGTTGCTCATCTGCGTGTTTTTGGTTGTTTGGCATATGCATTAGTGTCTGAAAAACATCGCAGAAAATTGGATGATAAAGCAGTAAAATGTATTTTTGTTGGGTATAGTTCTGAAAGTAAAGGCTATCGTTTGTATCATCCACATACTAAATGCATTCTGGTTAGCAGTGATGTTGTTTTTGTGGAAGATGCTATTCAGCCATTGCTTTCATGTACTAAGGAGACATCTGTTAGCTCGAAGGACATGTATGATACTTTGCTGCCTCTTTTTACAGGTGGACAATCTAGTGCTGGTCCCAATGAGGCAACTTCTTAGCCTTTGCAAGTTTCATGTGATGATGTAGATCATTCCATTTCTGATGCAGATTTACATGATGCACTAGTTGATGAGAGAACTGATATTGAGCAAGCAAAAACTATGCCAAAATGGTTGGTGCAGACTTTGCGTGACAGCAAATTAGATGCACCTCTGTCATATCGTACTCATCCAGGCTCTCATAGTGCCTCTTTTGCATCAGATTGCTATGCTATGGCTGCATCTAGTCTCTGTGATGAGACTGAGCCTGTTTCATTTGATGAAGCACAAAATTCAGAAAATTGGATGGCTGATATGCAATCCTAATATGATGCAATAATGAAGAATGGTACTTGGTCTTTATGTGACTTGCCTCCTGGCAAGAAGGCCATTGGCACTAAGTGGGTATACAAGCTGAAGCATAAACCTGATGGTACTGTTGACAGGTATAAGGTTAGGCTTGTTGCAAAGGGTTATGCGCACGAAAGAGGCATTGATTTTGATGAGACCTTTGCACCTACATGCCATATGACTACTGTTCGGAGCATTTGTGCACTTCCAGCCCATCATGGTTGGAATGTACATCAATTGGACATTAAAACAGCATTTCTGAATGGTGACTTGCATGAAGAAGTTTATGTTTTTCAGCCCCGTGGCTTTGTGCAGAAAGGGCATGAAAACTAGGTGTGCAGGTTAAAGAAGGCATTATATGGTTTAGCAAGCTCCACGTGCTTGGTATGAGAAGATACATGCCTATCTAATTGCACATGGTTTTGAGAACAGTCCAACTGAAAGCACCTTATATGTTAAGCGTGCTAATGATGTGCTTCTGATCATTGTTGTCTATGTTGACGACATGTTGCTCACTAGTCCTATTGAGAAGCATATTGCTGATTTTAAGACTGATTTGCATGCCTCATTTGAGATGTTTGATTTGGGGCATTTGCATCACTATTTGGGCATTCAATTTATGCAAGTTCATGGTGGAATGGCTTTGTGTCAAACGAAATATATTGACACATTATTGCAGCGTTTTGGCCTTGAAGACTGTAAGCCTATTGCCACTCCTATGGAGACAGGTTTACAATTGAGTCTTCATGATGCTGGAGATGCATTTGATGCTGTTCTCTATCAACAGGCTGTTGGATGCTTGATTTACTTATGCATTACTCGGCCAGATATTCAGTTTGTTGTCTCCTAGATGAGCAGGTTTATGCATTGCCTAGAAGTCAAGCATTGGCAGGCGGTTAAGCGCATCTTTCGCTACTTGAGTGGTACTTGGCTACTTGGGTTGTTTTATCCCAAGGGGGATCACTACCGCCATATTTGCATGCTTTTTTTGACTCTGATTGGGTTGGTTGCTATGACACTCGTGTGTCCACTAGTGGCTTTTGCTTCATGCTTGGTAGCTCATGTATATCTTGGTTGAGCAAGAAGCAACCTACTATGGCCACTTCCAGTTGTGAGGTTGAGTATAGAGCAGCTTTCACAGCTATTGTTGAGTATGTGTGGCTCAGATGCCTTATGGATGATTTGGGTGTTGGTCAGTCGTCTGCCACCACCATCTTCACTGATAGTCAGAGCGCATTGGCAGTTGCGAGGAACCCTGTGTTCCATGCTCGCACTAAGCACATTGAGGTGCATTATCATTATGTCAGGGAGAGGTTCTCTGCTGGGGAGATGAGCTTGGCATATGTGCCCACGCAGGAGAACATTGCAGACCTTTTCACGAAGGCTATGCCTAGGGACAAGTTTGAAGCTTTCCGCAAAGCTTTGGGCTTACTTCCTTTTGTGGAGTGATTTCCACATAGCTTGGAACTTCCTTATACATGAGTGTTAGCTGCTTGTTCACCGCATCACTCCCAGGGGGGATTTGTTGATATATTTAGGTAGTGATATGTGTGAACACTCTAGGACCGCCCTGGCATTTTTTTCCCTCTTTAGGAGGTTTCTCCCCCCCCCCCCCTGTATATATGCCTATTGCCCTAATGGGTTACTTATCTTTGTACATTCTCTAGTAATACATTCAGTATTGTGTGTTGTGCTCCAAGCTTCTTCTTCTTCCTGGTGTTGTTCACGTGCTTCCGCAGACGTCTAACTCCAACAGATGTGCAATGTACTCAAAATGCATCTATTCTTCCATAAGGGTATTTTTACATTGTTGGGTCAGGGGGTTTATTACAAAGTTTGACTCTCCACATTTCCCTTATGGGAGTACATATTTTCTCATTGGTGACATTTAAGGGTGTCAAAGTTAACTCTACCTGAATATGGGAATTTGTAGGTACCCATGTCCAAGTAACTCTAGGTGTAGTTTATGTGTTGATGTGGTGATAACAGATTTCAGCTTAGATATTGGTGGGGTGAGTGCCTATGAACATTGATTTAAACCTAAGAGTTTATCTATAGCTACTTGAGCATGTAAGTGGGTTTTAGGTGCCCAAATTTGTCTAGCATTGGGGTTAGTCTTGATCAATCGCTTAGGTATCCAAATAGAAATGATTCATTGAGGTTGGCTCCTGGAGCCTTTAGCTTTGTTTTTCTTTGGTTGCATCATTTGTTTGGTATATACTGGTGGTCCTATTGAGGGGGCAACCGATTGCTCACTCTTGCATCTCCAAATCTACTTCATTCCATGGTTCAACATGTGTTGAATTGGTTTTTTAGTTGGAGATTTGGTTGTCTGTTCCATCTGCTTCTTGGGTTTCCTTGCTAATTTTGCCTCGACCAACTTTAGAAAAGAAGGGAATTCCATCTTAGCTTCTACTACTTCTTCATGGGTTGCCTCGTTCTGCAACATAGAACTTTGGACAAGAATAACATCTTTGTCTTCATATGTATTCCTAGAAGGACCAGGAATTGGTGCTTTACTTGGTTAAGTGAGTTCACAACTTGCTAATTCAATTGTAATATGCTGGTACTTCACCCAAACCTGAAGAAGTCCACTCCTTAGGTTTAAGTTGACCGAATGGTCATATATCCAATCTTGACCCAAGATAAGAGGATATGTGAGGTCCTCATCTTGGCACACTAGCACTTTAACTATCATATGGACAGCTTGAATGGAGATGGGAAGGTCCACCTTGCCTAGGCAAGGGGTTTCCACACCTCCCAATCCTATGAGGTAAGCTTCAGTAGTATTGATGTTCAATTATAGGTCTTCATAGTAAGAACGTTTAACTGTAGTAGTGGACGTGTCTGAGTCAATCGAGGCTTTTATAGTATTTTCATTCTTGCCCTTCCCTACTTCTAAGGTCAAAAAAGGACATCCGTCTATTATTTTTTGATGGGTACCACATGTAGTTTGGCATGTAGCCATGTGATATCTTGGGGCCTCATGAATATCTGGCCTAGGTTGATCTCTACCTTGTGTTCTCAACTTCATGCATTGGATGTGTTCTAAGGATTCTACCTGAGCTTCTTCTTGAATTCGTCTTTCTTCTTCTTTGTGCTTCTTTACTGTGCTGAGTCAACTCAACATTTCTTCTGTTAGGGGTTCTTGATATAATTTCACTCTGCATCCACTAGGCTTGGTAGTATATCGTCCTCTAAAGTGGCTAACTAGACAGCTCCACTTGTTGGGATCCTATTTATTATCATGGGTCCATAGCCACACTTTTCTAATTTCTTGGCATGTTGCTCCAGTGTGTATCCCAAAACTAAGTTTCCTACCTTTAAACCCTTATCTTTTACGTGTGTGTCGAAGTAAGCTATTTGTCTTTTTTTGGCTCCATAGATCCAGCGAGCTTCTCTTAATCGAGCTTCTCCTAGTCATTCTAAATTAAAAAGTCTAGAAGAGAGTTCTTGCCTGGTCCATTGATGCTCTTGTGTTATCTTCAAAGTGGTTATCAAGAATTCTAAGGGAAACAAGACATTTTGACCAAACACCATTTGAAAGGGTGTGGCATTGCGTATTGTTTTGTAGGCCACTCTATAAGCCCAAACAACATGATGTAATTGTTTATCCCAATCAGAATGTTGATTGTTCACTAACTTTGTTAGGACAATGCAGAGGATCTTATTCAGGCTTTTTCCTTGGTGGTTTGTCTATGGATGGTACAGAGTCGACTTCTTGTGAATAGCCATGAATTCTTGTAACTAGCATTCAATGACCTCATTCAACAAGTGGGTACCACGATTGTTGACCAATTCTGTGGGAAAACCATATCTTGTAAACACATTCTCAAATAGAAACTTAACTATAGTTTGCACATCGTTCTTCCTAGTGGATTTAACTTCTACCCATTTGGTTAGATAATCTATGGCAGTGATAATATACTCTGCATGCGAAATCCTAGCTAGGGGATTAATACGACCAGCAAAGTCTATTCCCAATTTCCCTTAGGCTCTCTTCAAGTTCACTCGTCTTCTTAGTCCATTGTCTCTTCATTCCTTCATAGCTTTCTTTATAGGCTTTCGTTCTCTTTTTAGTTGTGCTCTTAGTCTCATTGTACTAGAATCTACAACCAAGCCAATAACATTGATCGTTCTAATTTTCTATACATTGGCAGGATTCTTTGGGCAATCCACTTAGGAGGTGTTCCCTATCACAATCTGGAAAAAATCCTTGAATAATCGCTGATTGGGGTTGTCTTGGCACAGGGATTGGGCAATCTCAAATGAAGTGATCTCCTCGAAACCTATAGCATGGCCCTCTGGGTGTTTGAATTCTCATTCGTCTTGGTTGGGGCCTATGGTTCTGATTTGTGTACATCACATTTGAATATTCTGGCTCCCAATTAGATTCATTAGGTTTTTTATAAGAGTAAACCCTAGCGTGCTCTGCTGAATCTGTGTAGTAGGCCGGTGGGCTATCTACATGCATTGAGTCAAAGCTTTGCGCATTCAGATCACTTTCTAAAATTAGTGGGGGTGTGGGCACTAGGGCTCTACTCAAGTTTTATGATGCATACTTGATTGGGATTACATTGGTTGGGGGTGGAGGTTGTCGGCCTAACACTAGTTGATGTCTTTTCTTAGCTTGTTATGCTGGTTGGTATGGTTGTTGGGGCCTAAAGTATTGTTGTGGTTGGTAATGATTTTGGTATCTCCCTTGTTTTTTATATGGTTACAGATAATTTTTCCTAACCACTTCCTTGTTGTAAGGGGACTCTTGTGAAGTGTGGCTAGTGTATCGTCTCTCAATGGTGCAGTATTGGCTATTAGGGTTTCCTTGGGGTTGAGTCATGATTGGGCAAACATTGGCCATGTGGTCTCCTCCACAATGGTAACATCATTTCACTGAGACCATCCTAGGGGTATAATTGCTTGAAACTCCTAATTTTTTATCTACTTTCTTTGCAAACTCATCTATTGAATTAGATGGTTTAGAAGTGAAACTAGTAGCACATTTCAGTTGAAACTAGGTCAAGGTTGTGCTTTTTAGAGTTAGATCAAAGGCATTATACTGATTGAACAAGTCATCGACCTATTCAGCTCTCATAACCTCTCTAAACTTTGCGACATGATCATATGGTTATCCAGTGCCATCGAAGTAGTTCTTCATGGACTTAACTAGATGAGTAGGTCTCAAGATCCTAGGGTGTTCTCTAGGTCTTGGCATGGGAAACTCATCCATTCCTATTTGGCCTCTATGCCTCTCTTGATGTGTTCTCTCAGTCTCCATTCTTGATCTATCTCTACATAAGGGGTTTGCAAAGCTCACTTTAGGTCTCTCTCTAGTTCTTTCCTTGTGGGTACATTGAATCTAAGATGATCCCGCTCCTTGTTGGCAATAGCACACACTGAATCTAGGCAGAGGAAAAACTAATTTTCCCTTCCAAGTGTAGGCATGCCTACCATTCTCTGTTACTATGAACATTTTCTCTGAAGTGTTATCTAGATAGATAGCCTTGCCTGGTGTCTTAAGATCTTTGAATTCGTACATCGTGACTCCACCTACTTTGTTGGGTTGATCCGATTTAAATCTCCAAAAGGCTTCATCTATATCCCTATTCAAAAATGGCTCAATGATTATGTTGTCTTGAGGGATCCATTCTAGGTTGATGATTCTAGTCAAGATAGATTTGCCATGAGATGTTCAAGGTTCTCGACCTACGTTTCCTTGTTCTAAGTATCCTATCTCATCCTCTAGAATGACATTACCAAACTCATCTATCATGTCTGATAAGTTGGTAACCACATACATGGTTCCTTGCTTATCCATATATGAACCCTCTTTGAATTTGACCACTGGGTGTTCAAATCCAAAGGGTTGGTCAGGGTTTTTGAGTTGGACAATAGTTATTTGCAGACCATCCTCGTAGATGTGAGCACCTAGTCAGCTCGCTCTGATATACTCCAACTGAGTCTTATAGGGACCCTCATGCATTTGCAAATAGGCCATGCTTGAACTACTTGTAGGTCGTTCCATGCTAAATGACATTTTTGAATCACTAGTCTCTGAACTTAGCATGTAGGGATAGTCATTGAGTTGTTGAGCCCATCACCTAGTTGTGTGATTGACACTAGCTTCAAAGGATCTGATGCTTTGTCTATCTTGACCTAAGTGTCTTCTTGATCTAAGGTTCATATGCCTTATGTATTAACCCAATGACTCCCAAGTACAACCACATTGCAATGTCCTTTTGTCACAACCACTTGTTCTTTTTAGGTTCCCCTTTTGGATGTATACTCTTGTCCAATTAGTCATGTCATCACGAGTGTGATCAATGAATTTATGTTCTTTTTTGCTTAGAGTTTTCTGAATTAATATTCTAGTTATACTTGCACTTGAGTGATTAGGTTTTCTTGTACTTGAGTTATGTCTAGCATAACCCTAATCCTTCAATACTACTAATCTGTACTTAGCCTAGGCTAGCAATTAATTGAGGGGGTTAGGAATTCTTCCGACCTTGAGTCTAGCACTCTCAAGAAGTTCTCTAATGCTCAAGAAGTGTGCTCTCCAAGCACAATTTGTATGTTAGCTATGTCTTTGCTTGCTCAAGAGCTCCAAGTGCCTGCAAAAAACATCAGATTTTAGCTCAATTTTGCATTGGGGGTTGTCAATCACGATGGACATGTGTCTGTCGCATGATGGAAAATGTTTCTTGTGATTGATGGTCTATGTATCGTGATGGATAGATTTTATGATGGACACTATTTTTCATGAGGTCTATCTATCATGAGGTCTATCTATCATGAGGTCTATCGAGGTCTATTGATTGTCAATCAATGATGGACACCTATCTATTATGATGGACAGGGGTGTCCCTCATGGGTTGTCAATCACGATTGGTAGCTGTCTATCACGATTGATACTGTCTGTCGTGATAGAAAAAAAAATGCAAATTGTTTTGCAAATTCTAGGTTTCTATGATGTGCACAAGGTCTACACTAGTGTGATGTGCTTTGTTCTACCAAATGGTTAGTTTTACTATCTATAACAATTGACAACGACCTTTGTCTCAAGGTGCATGTGTAGAAATTCCATACCTGCTAGACTTTCTACTACTTCTATGGATGTTGATACCTGTCAGAAAGCTCACATAACATGCAAAAACACAATATGCAAAATTGTTCTATCTCTATCACTCTCACAAACACAATGAGGGCAAATGAGATGGAGGTGGAGATATGGTAAAAAAATGCAAATTTTGTGAAGAAGGAGATGGAGGTGGGAGATGGTGAGGGAGGTGATCATGATTTAAAAACTAAGAAAAGTAAAGAAATTACCTACTTACTTACCATTCCAACGTCGTCAAATCTCTATGTCTTACCATCACATGCTCATCCTCCAAGCTTGATCCCTGGCAATGGCACCAAATTTGGTGTTACTCTAGCACAATGATGAGTATCAATATGAGGAGATCCACCTCATAGTTTTCAATTCGAGGAGACATGAGGGTGGTATGATGACCATGAGCAAGTGAGAGTACAAGTGTGTGAGTGAGAGGCACACCAAAATTCACACACATACACATGATAAGACATAGAGATGGAACAATGGAATCTTAGATTATCCAAAAACAAGTTTACAATGTGCTTAATTCACTTCAATTCCCAAAAAATTATCCCCAAAAATGAGCTCTCTAGCCCCTTTTATAGTTTTTTACTAGCTTTTTGCATGTTTAGAGCTAGTGTCTAGCCTAGTTAAAAATTAGGTTCTTAAGCTATTTTGGAGGTTCAAACGAGCTCTAAAAATTATGAAAATTGGTATTTACATAGATCTATCCTCAAGTCGGAAGACTCCTTGGCTAGAACAATATGGAGTTGGAATTATCAAAAACGGGAATTTACAATGAGGTGGAGTGATAAAAATCACTATTGATATTTTTTTATTTGAAAAAGTAATTTCTTGACCTATTCGTCGGATCTTCGTTGACTTCCTTGTCGACTTGATCCTGCTTGCCCTTCTCTCTATATTGACTCTCTTGACTCGAGCTCCTCATGCTTCCTTTTCTTGAAAAGCCTCCTAGACCTTTGTGGCTATTGCCAACAGTATAGGTATAAAGCTAGACTTGTCGCTAAGGGTTTTACCCAAACACCTGGGAAAGATTATGAAGAGACATTTATTCTTGTTGAAAAAAATGAGTAAAATTAGGAAATTTATTGCCATTGCAACTTCTAGAAGTTGGAGATTGTTCCACTTAGACATTAACAATACTTTTCTAAATGGTGATCTTGAAGAGACTATCTACATGCAGCAACCCATGGGATATGAGGACCCTAGAAACCCTAATTTTGTATGCAGACTCAAGAAAGCTTTGTATGGAATCAAGAAGTAACACAAATATGGAATAAAAGGTTTGTTGAGTACCTTATTAGTTGTGGATATGAAGCAAGTGATGTTGATCCTTCACTTTATGTAAAACGGCTTGATGAGAAGTCTATGTACATATGTATATATGTTGATGATTTAATCATAACATGTGATGATAATGCAGGTATCGAGAAAATCAAGCCCGAATTGGGCAAGGAAATTTAAATTTTAGAACTTGGTGTGCTAAAGTACTTCGTAGGCATTGAGATTGTATATGTCGAGTAGGGTTTGTATCTTATGCAAACTAAATACTTACTTGACTTGTTATATAGGTTTGATATGAGTGATTGTATGCCATTGAGACAACCAATGGATTGCAATGTCAAAATGGGCATAGATCAAGGTGATAGCTTAGGGATGAGCACATGTTTAGAAGTTTGATAGAATCTTTAAATTATGCTACCATTACTAGGCATGGTCTATCTTATAGTGTTGGTGTGCTCTCATAATTCATGCATGTACCCACACTTGATCACTTGAATGCATGTTTTTCACTAAGTAACTTCAATTGAAGGCTATTGAACCTGAAGAAAGTCAAAGCACATGTTATAAGGCACAACCTTATCCAAAAGGAGGCATTGAACCACAGAAAGACACTTAAAAACTATTGAAATTGATGGATGACAAGAAATTATTTCAGAAAAGGCAAAAACATCAAGAAAGGTGAGAATTCACATATGCTTACTGCTCAAGAGGACCAAGATAAAATTCTTCTATCAAACATGTCTAGCTTAAGGACTTGGATGTTGAAGATAATCATGAACAAAAAGCCGTTAATAGGTTATCTTAGGGATCTCAAGGCTCAGGTGATATACTGTGGGCCAAGTAAATGAAGAATCCCTCCACAATATGCTCAAATCCAAAACTAAAAAGAAAAGTGGATAGATTTGTGGACCCAAATAGGTTCTTTATTTCTTTTGTTGAACCCTCTAAATCTTATAAGAAATGATGTATAAGCAGATTAAAGGTTTTTCCTCCAATTGCAAAGGTCCTTTAGATTCTGCAAGATTCATGGTCAACTAAAAATGACTTAAAGTTATTTCTTACTCCCATGAAATATTTTCTTTACAAGAACTAAAAGGCATTGGTAAGATTATTGGGCTCAAATTAATGAGAATCTCTTTTGACATGAACTAGTTTATCACCTCTCACATTCAAAGTAAAGGTGGAGCTTCCATTGACATTTCCAGCAAAATTCACAATTTGGTTGGTGATGTGAATTATGTTCCTTGTGGTGAATGGGTTCCTATTTATCTTTGATCCATTGTGAGTCACATTATCATTTGTGTCTATGCGCCTAATTCCAAAATTCATGTCTTCATGCTAGTGATGGTTGTCTTCTTTAAATGGTCCTTTGTTGGTGGCCAAGGACTTCAACAATAAGGTTAATCTCAAGGACATGTTTATTCATGGATTGTTTAACATAATTAACTTGCATGACTTGATAAATATGTTTTAAAATACCTCTTCCACCTTGTTTAATAAACAAAATGGTAATAATTTTCGTGTTGCTAGGCTTGATAGAGTCTACTTTTTTGTGCATTTTATGCAGGAGCTATGGGAAATTGGGTGCGAATTTTATATGCCTATTATTTATATGATCATTAACCTTATTCTTTTGGGTTATACAAGGATTCTCCTTGCTATAGATCTGGTTTGTTCGTATTGATGTTAATATATTAAAAATTCCTTGTGTCAAAAATAAAAGTGACATTGTGAGGCTCTCTTTTAAGCCCTATAAATCTTCTTCTTTTGCTTGGTATCATTCTTTCAAGGAAATCCAATAGCTTATGGACTATTATAAGAAGAAAGTTAGGGAGCACAAAAGGCACAAAAGAATGATGATTTTGAATAGATTGAGGAAACTCTAGAATGATCTTCATTCCCATTAGTTTTAGAGCTTCATTATAGACTTAAACAAGAAGGGTACCTAGATTCTAGTAGTGCATTCATCTACATTGAAGAATTTTGGGTTGGAAGTATTAGAAAACCAAATGAAAAAATGCTTGGACAAAAAATATTTTATTGCTATGCTTAAGGATTTGGATGATGAATAGTTATAGATCATTAAGAGAACTTGCAAATGGCTTTTAAATGTTCTCATAAATGTTTTCTTTGGTATTCCCAAGAGGGGGAATGTATCTAGCAAGCTAGAGCTAAAATTGTTCTCTTCATACAAAAATACTTGCTCCTATGGCTAAAATGTTGGACTTGCACCTGTCTATGGTGAGGTTAGAAAACCATTTGCAAGATGAAATCTGGTAAGTCCACTAGGACTGATATCCTTCCTAGTTAATTTTTCAAGGAGTTGAAGGATTTTATCACCCCATTCATTCTTAGCTTTTGGAAAGAAGCTATTCAACTAGGCAATCTTCCTATTCACAATACTAGAGTTATCAATGTGATTCACAAAAATGATATAATGATTCCCGTAGAAATTGGAAAGCTATCACATGTATGACTTCTGTATATAAGTTATTTTTTACCTCCTGTACTAAAAGAATCAACCCCATCATGGACAAAAACATTCTCAAGGAGCATGAAGGTTTTATTAAAGACAGATTTAACTTGGACAACATTATTTTCATTTGGGAGAGCATGGACTATGAAAGAGATCATGACCAAAATTTCTATTTCTTCAAAATCTACTTTGACAAGGCTTATGATCATGTTGACTGAGGTTTTATATGACAATCTCATTCAGAATGGTGGCGTTCAAATGTTATGCTCATCAACCAAATCTCTTTGTTAGAGAGTTTCTTCTTAATCTTTATGTCATGCCAAGCATAATTTATTTCTTGTCTTGTTGGAAACCCTCAACCAAGCAAAGTGGCCAAGTAATCTTTATTGTTAGAAGATTCATCCGAGATTAATAAAGTTTCTTGGAAAAATTATGGTTTTCCAAAACAGAAAAAGCGGTTAAGGGACTTTGTGTCCATCAATCTGGCCAACGTGCTTCCTGCCAGATGGATTATTAGGGTTATCAATATGTGACTTTTGGGTTGTCCTTATCAAGAAAAATGTTTAACATCTTCACTTAAGAGGATATAATTCCTACAATGATTTTAAGCTTCAGAACCTGATTATTTCTCCTAAAACTTTTCAACCTGTTGGCTCTAATCTTGTTTGCAAGCTATGGAACTCCTGGTTTTCTTTAAAGAGCTCCTTTAACTATTGCATTTCGACTACGCTTTACCACTCTTTCTTATTGTAGGAGTATGCTTTTATCTTGTTTGCAAGCTATGGAACTCCTGGTTTTCTTTAAAGAGCTCCTTTAACCTTTTTTTTTTTTAATATAAAGGAAGTTCGGCATTAGCCTACTCTCCCGGACTTGAATTAAATAAAGAAAAGTACAAGAGAAGGGGACTAGTGTCCACGGGACCCCCCAAATCCCACAAAGCGGGGAAGCTTTTATAGAGTTTAGATGGCATTACAAAGAAGGTTAATCACCCTCTCATCGCCCTCATGAGGGGCCCACTTGGGTTTAAGCTTGTTATTGATGAAAAGGAGAACTTGATGATGCCTGAAGGGGGGGGGATTTCTTACAGTTAACAATCCTTTTGCCAAGGAGGAACAATGATTTCTCAATTGACCACTCCTTGGGGGAGTCACCGAAGTTGAAAGCACATCTTTCCCGCCAGATTTTCCATAGGACCTCCCCTTTGATGGCGTTCCAGAGAGTTGCTGAGCAGCCGATCGCTTCTCCCAGCAGGGCTTGCTGCCAACTGAGATGTTTCTGAAGTCTAATTTTCTTTCTAACCGTCTGCCAGAGTCTGTTGGAGTTGGGGCAGGTAAAGAAGATGTGTGGAACATCTTCGATAGACCGGTAGCAGCCTTTGCACCAGGGAGGGATCCCACAAAGTTTGCTAGCCTTAAGGTTGGTCCAGATTCCATGATGAAGAATTTGCCATAAGAGGACAGACTTTTTTATTTCTATGAGGGGGTGCCAGATAGCCATGAACTTCATGTCCCACCGAAGCCGCGTCCATGACAGGCACCACTTCTTGTTGAGGTTAACCTGATACTCAATCGATTCTTTGAAGTTCGGGATGTTTGAAAGGCTATTCCCGTTGTGCCATTTGAGACCAATCGAGCTCGGTGTGTTGTGTCCCATGAGAAGGCGAGTTTTGTGTCGATCCCAGGCGAGACATCTGCTTTGCAAAGTGTTCCACTCTTCGTACGAAATGTTGATGCAAGGGTCAATATCCTTGAAGTTGATCCAGCTGTTGATGCAAGGGTCAATATCCTTTAACTTTTGCATTTCGACCACAGTTCACCATTCAAGAGCGAATACTATCCAGAGATAAGAGCCCACAGATGTCATAAGGATGGGATCGAGTCATGGAGTGACATCTAGAGTAATGTAAACTTTATGCCTCCCTTGTAGATAAAGATTATTTTTGGGCTCTCTGATGGCTGTATTAATGAAGTCGCTTTCATGATTGACCTTGTTCATGTTACTCCCATGGAGTATCATGGCAGAACTTGTAGTATATGGATGAATATGCTTGGGGTATTTATAAGTCCTGCAAATCTCAAACTCAGGACTCAACCTCTTGTGGGCAAATTTAACAAGCGATGGCACCTCAACTGGAACCAGCAGCAATGATCTTATAGATTCAAATGCATCTTAGTTTCCCGTCATTCAATTAAACACAGATATTTGCAATGGCTTATTCCTCACAACGGAATTCGGTCTGGTGCTAGAGCCAAGCAGCCAGGTCTCAGCGATGGAAACTGTCCCAGGTGCTGCCTTCTTGAAGACACTGCCATATTTTCTTCAACTGCCCTGCTGTCGTTACTCTCAAGGATGGTTTTGCACAAAGGCTGTCAGTTACTGCATCCTCAAATGTTCACAGCTAGAAAATCGCACCTCGCTGAATGCCTTCATATGGATCTTCCCCTATGGCTCATTTGGACGTCTAAGTATTTATGGGCCTGTTAGACACTGAAACTCTCATCTAGCAGAGACGCAGGCCTAAAAGTCACATATCAAAAACTAAAGGATAGCCAAATCTTGTATTATTCTCCTATCCACAGCTCCACATCCCAATTGTAATGGGTTACCTCAACCACCTCCTGTGAGGTCGACTGTACATTATGTTTCTTATTTCCAATGTCTGTTTCAAAAAAAAAAAGGTCCTTCACCATGTATAAACTTGAGTTCATGCCTTTTTACAATAAGCTCTATCTTACTCTAAGTCCTTCCTACAATGGAGAAGCTAAGCATGGTTCATATGACAAAACCTCGTATTCTTTAAGATAATACACAGGAAATAAAAGTCCTGAACTGCACATTGATATAGATGATCTTCACTTCAGGAGGCTAAGAAAGTCAGACAATCACGAGGTCAAGACAACATACATGAGATACGTATAATTCACGCAAACTGGGGTTTATTTAGTTAGAGATGGATGCCATGCTGCTGTGGATATCCAGAGACTTTTATAGCCAGCAATGACAGCATCTTTTGGTTTTCCAGTCAGGGAGTACAGCCGGCTGATTTTTCAGGGAAATATGGACATGTCTCCGAAACTTTGCTTTTCGGAGGATACCAGAAGTTCTCATTTAACGGTAATTTCTGTAATTTGGACTGTACATGCAGCTTTCCGCATACTTCAACAAGTTAGAAGGTTTCGGCAACTTGGTCGCCAGCCCTGCCAAAATGCAACCACTCTCAAGCCCTCAGCCAATAGCCAATTCGGGTGCATGGTTGTGTGTGCATGTGGGTGCAGCTCACGTTCAGTAGCCCTTACCTAGCTCGTAAGCTTTTTCTGCGACGGCCACTGCAATGTTTGCAGAAATCTTTCGTATATGTTTGAACGGAGGATAAATCAATCCTTGGTGAAGATGCTCTTGCTCTACTTGAGCAGCCAAGGCTCGAGCTTTTATGGCAATAAAAGTAGATGGCATCAGTGCAAAACGTTTTTACTTTCTCGATAAACGTTTCAGCGTTCAAAATCGCAGATAGTGCATACCTGCTGCCAGAAGCATGTCATTATGCATGCGAATGGAGCCAGAAATCAGCACACCGTGTCCGATTCCAGGAAATATGTACGCATTGTTACCCTTGAGCAATCAATTATTCATAATCAGCATAAAATGATTTATTGTTTGAACTCTGGCAATGAAGAACAAATGTGTATGCTTATGTCTGAGACGTATGTGCTTATGTCTATTCGATAATCAAATATCATTGGCATGATCATCACCTGTCCTGGTATAAACGTTTTTCCTTCATAGGTAACTGGATCAAACGGGCTTCCACTCGCAAATATTGCTTGGCCCTGCATTTTCTTCCATTTCATTAAAAGGGATTGCTATGGATTGAATGGTTAGATTGACAATATTATTACCTACCTTACTCCATGTGTAAGCTTCCTCTGCTGTACATTCTGATTGTGATGTTGGATTTGAAAGGGCGAAAATGACAGGTTTCTGCATTTTATTAAAAAAAAAATTAGAGGTTGATTGTAGTGCTGGATTTCAGAAATTTGATATTGATCAAGCATGGATACAATGTTGACCGTGACTCCCCAAGACCAGTGAAGCACCAGCAGGGTTAATATCTGACTTTACATTCTACATGGTTACATGGTGTAAATATGTGAATGCATACAGGCATTGAAAACAGCTCCTTCTGAAGGAGTATGAAGAGCCAAATGATCCTTGTTAAGTGTATCTTAGAGAGGCATGACCATATGCAATACATGCATCTGCTCATGTACAAGACAGCAGCCAATCTGTTCGAATAATGGTGCATCTATTCAAGTATATCTGCAGATATTTCTGGATAGGCATATGCCGAATGTTTGAATCTGGACATGCGAGATAAATTACCTCATTGTATGATGTAAATGTTTCAATCACTTCTTTTGTGAAAGTTTTGCCTTGTCCTGAAGTGCCAATCAGGATAGTCGGTTTTAAAGCCTGCACTTTTCAGTTATTTCACAGGGTCAGCTTCCACAATTGAAACATGACCAGAACCATGAGTATTTAGTGGTGTCAATCAAGGCTCAGCTGAAATAATGACAAAATGGCTTCAATTTTTCACCTGTACTGCAGACAAGAGATCCTTGCATTGCTCATGCTCATGAGCGAAATTTTGTTTGAAATGCTGCAACGATTCCCATCTAGATTTCACAACAAGACCCTGCCACAGTGTTTCTGAAATTAGTTATAATATGATATCAGTGCCCTTTCGATCAAAGCAAGAGTGCCCTTACATCTTTTACGTACATTCTACTTGTTTCCCTTTATAAATGACTTGTGAATATGCTTATACACCATTGTGGGGCAATAAATGCTGCATATTTTTAACAAATTTGATTTTTGACCCATGATAGCCTGTAAACGACTTAGCTAACAGAGTTTTGCAGATGACAGAAGTTTTTGAAAATGGACACATGGCCCAATGAAATGTCTAGAAATGCTCATCTATTTGAGGTGATCGTTGACCTTGTTCATAGCTTTGCCCTCGACATAGGTACATCCTTTTTTTGTGTAATATTAGAACCGAACTTGCATTGGACAGTTATGTTTTTCTTTCAAAGTCCTTACAAATGGCCGTAGAATATTTTTTTAAATCCGTGTAACCATTATTCCCATTATTCTTTTCTATTGATAGGGTATTGACGAAAGCTGGGGTTCGGATGCATTTTATGCATGAGAGCAGTGCTTAGCTATATTATTATTTATAAATAGGGTACTGGAAAAAGGTTTGACTTCAATTTGTGTTTGATGTTTGAACCCCATGATTACCACATATCCCAGGATTACTTTTGTCAACATAATACTGGCAAAGCTTCAAATTTGGATGTTGACTACCCTTTTGAGTTGAGATGTACAAGAGTTGTGCTTAAATGCAAAACAGCAAAATCTTTCTCCATAATATGTGATTATTGTTAAGCTCTGTCTGACAAGATAAGTCTGCTTAGTTTACTCGGTGGTTAAATGGACAAAAGCAAAAACTTTCTCCATAATAGATTATCATAAGGCTTGTTAAGCTCTGTCTAAAAGGATAGTCTGTGTGGTTTATCCCTTGAGTTGGCTTTTTGTTACCTTTGAATCTACTAGCCATATTTTCTCTCTGGCTTCTTCAACAGGAATCCCAGTCTGCAAATATATTTAGAAAAACATTAAATTAGCTTCATCTTGCTATCATATCCCTAATTGGGCTGTGATCACATTACAAGGGAAGGAAACGTTTCCAGTCTACCTGCTCTGAGATTTCTAAAGCAATCATTTCACCAATGCCTGTTCCAGCCTGCCATTTGAGATTCATGGTAAGGGCATTAGTTCCTTAAATTTATAAATAGAAATATGATGTATACTTTAACATTACATCTTGTTGGCTGCAAGAAAAGCACAAAGATAAAATGGATTACTTTACCTCGCCAGCCCCAAGAAAGAGGAATTTTTGGTCTGCCAATGTTCCACCAGTCACTTTGAGGGCTGCAAGCAGTCCCCCTAAAGCTACCACAGCAGTGCCCTGAATTTTGAAGATGGAAAATCAATACTCATCTATGACAGAATACAAAAGTAAACAAACTGAAAACAATGCACAAAGCCAGTTTTGTCTGCTACACCTGAATGTCATCATTGAAAACAAGATGAGTTTTCTGATACTTTGCAAGCAAGGTGAATGCATTGTGGTTCGCAAAATCTTCGAACTGTAACAAGCGATATTACGAATTCGGTTTAACAGTTGAATACGAATCGGCAGCAATGATTTCATTGAAAGACATTAATGACCTGGATGAGGATCTTCTCTCCGTATGCTTGCTTAACAGCACACATGAATTCATGAAGAAGATCATTGTACTCCTGCAGAATGAGACTCTGGAAAGTTGAGATTTGAATGTGAGGAATTTGAGAGCTGCTAAAGAACAGATTCACCAAACCTTCCCAGTGGCTCGGCGTTGTCTAAGCCCTATGTAGAAAGGATCATTAAGCAAGGTCTCATTGTTTGTTCCTACATCAATCGTGATGGGAAGGCACTGCAAAGCTCATACAAGTGGTATAATTTAAGTGCAAATGATTTAGAGAGAACTCCAAGTAGACAGGAATTTTCCATTCAGAACATACTGCTGAAGCCCTGATTCCACCAAGTGCAGTGTACAGTGCCAGCTTCCCCACAGGTATACCCATGCCCTACAGAACAAGGATTACTAAACATGTTACAATGATAGGGTCCATTGAATTTACACATGCAAAGAGACTCTTCGCATTCAGGACATAACACGTGGATATGCTTATTGTCTATGTCTCACCTGGCAGCCAAGGTCACCTAATCCCAGGATTCTTTCACCGTCAGTAACAACGATCACTTGTACAAACTTCTCAGGCCAATTCTTCAAACAGTCCAAAATCTTCCCTCTGAAGTCATGGAGGCATTCATGAATCATCTGTTCATTCCATTTGGTAAATCAAAGATCCAACTCTAACCTTTCCTTGAGGCTGATGTATAATCCATGGGGTCGCTGAAATATAGCTCCATACTTTTGGCAGGCCTCACCCACAGTAGGGGTGTATACTACTGGAAGCAATTCCTCAACATTATCAATGAGAACCTTGTAAAAGAGCCGTTCATTTCTTTCCTGTGAGAAAAGATAACATCCTTTGAGCCCTATTCAATTGATTTTGATCATGCTTAAAATTCTGTTTCTGCTAGTGTGCTGGACAGGTGTTTGATTACAAAGAGCTGCAAAATCTTTCCTGTGAGTGAAGATAAATAAGACCACGTCTTATAAGCCCTATTCAATTGAGTTTACTCATGCTTAAACTTCTGTTTCTATTATGTGCCTGACAGGTGTTTGGTTACAAGGAGCTGCAAAATATTTTCTCAAGAGAAAGATTTATCAGAAACTGAATAAATAGTTGTGTCTTGCTCATACCTGGAGGCCCATGATTGCAATGTACTTTTGTAACGGATCTGCATAAGATCTAATATTTTCCATGACCTTGTGAACCTGTTTCCGCAAAAATTAAGACCCTGACCATTAGTTACATACGAGAAAGCAACTATTTTAATAATTGTGTAAGTTTACACTTTTTACTATAATATAAATATTGTGGAGGTTGATACATTTGATTGGCCAAGCTAAATTAAGCGAATCCTATAATCCTTGCAATACCTTTTGCAAAAGGTTTGATAAATGTAACAGTGAAACCTTGAAAGACATGGACGTACTCGGACGAAATTACAAGAAAAAAATTTATGGTGGTCCGTTTCTCTAGTTGGAAAATCAAGGTCACAGCATCAAGAAGGGTTTGCTTTCAATTGGACAGACAATTTGCATGGATTAAGTACTGTTTTTTCAACTGATTCATGGACACTCACAAGGATGCTACTGCATGGAAAATCCTTGTCAAGCACCCTTTTTGTGTAGCCTGTAACTAACATACATTCTCATTTCGAACTTTGGCACAGAACGCTTGGTCATATGAGCAAAAAAGCTTCCATACGAGCCAGAAAGGCAAACATGCATTCAGATTTGGAACTTTACTATAAAAAAACTTGGTCGCATGAGCCAAAAACGCTTTGACACAGTATCTTCTCTTATGCGACAGAAAAGTTTGACATATCTTTTGATCATTAATTTTTCACAATTTAACTTATGTGACTTTTGATAATTTATCTTATCCTTATTCTTTCACATGATTCGTTGTTGATTGAAACTTTTTATTTATTGTGTTTGCGTTGCATATTCCAGTTTCTAAGTGGAGATGAATCTGATAATGGGCAAGATATCTGCTATACATAGATGTAATGGGTGAGATATGAAGCTTGACTTTTACATTGACGATGAATATGGAACGACGTGGGAATTCCTTATTATTCTGGTGTCTTTTTTAAGCAAATTTGGTTGATCTTGTATATTTTGATGTTTTTCTGGGGTGGGGAGGGGGGGTTTGATTGTGATGATTTGCTCATTGTTTTGTCCTGAGACAGTTCCATTGTATATGCCAATAACTAGTGTACTACGGGATAATTGGCTGGTTCCACTGCCGCTTTCGAGAAGGTTTTGGACCACTCACCAAGATTATGAGTTATGAGAAATAAAGATGTTTTGCGCTGTTTCTGTTCGAGCTACAGAGACATAAGAGGAAATTCGGAAAGGTTTGAACATCTTTGACTTGATGTGATACTAGTTTTTTTTTTCTTTTGCGCAGGCGTGTGTGTGTGTATGACCTACTCTGCCTACAGGCTTGAAATGCAAAAGAACGAACACACACACCCTGGAGACCTCCGTTGAACACTTGCTGAAGGTCCACTCATACTGTAAATTTGTCATATGATATTTAATTCTTGATTTATCTTAATTACCCATCTTGCATACTTTTGTTCTTTGCGAGGATTATCCCTTTCACTGAAAAAGCTACGCTACATAGGCTAAACGTAACATACCAAGAGTAGTCGTTAAAGCCTAACTAAAGAATGCTAGACGGAAAGTATTTGATCGAGCATTTATTACTATTTCTTCTTAGAACTGTATCAATTTCGCCTTGTTGAAGATATTAAGCACAGATTCAAATTTATCTGGTAAAAAATCGCATTAATTTATACCTGCAGATCTTGAGTTAAATGGGCAGGAGGAAGGAGGCCTAGCAAGTAATGATTCTGCCGTTCCTTATCAGTAAAGGCTAGACCCTTGTTGTATTGAGGGTCTCGCAAGAGTTCCATCCCACTGCAAACATGAAATAGAGCAACGCGAATGATTCGACTTCATTTCATCAATGAGCTTGTAGAAGGTAGGTGCGAAAGCTCTTTTCTTAAGTTCACGTTTCAAAAGGACATGAATCCATAAGTGAAAGCGATAAGGTGAACGGTGAAAGTAAATCATGTATTAAATTAGCAGCAGCAAGATCGTTGACTCGGTGAGCCCTCATATGCTTTGATCCATACAAAACCACGCATCAAACTGCTAGATAGAACGGTATGCATTAGGAGAGGGAGAGAGAGTATGAAGTATCCTCCCATCTGTGGACACAAGTAATTAACCACAGATAAGGCTCTGAATGTCTCAAGGAAGATGATCTGCTACCAACGACTCATCTCTCATGCTATCCTGAATATTTTTTGAACAGGTCTGGCAAGCGAAAGTTTCCAATCGGAAACGACAAAAATGGCGCATTACATAAGCCGCTGTACATCATGGATTCATGTCTTCTCTAAGCGCACGCCCTCTTACAATTCTTCTCTGACCTGTCGAAAGATAAAGCGACTTTACCAGGCAACGTTTCGGCTCCATGGAGTCACCAGCTGGTCTTCAGTCGCGCAGTCCTCGCCGTATACATCTCGTATACCACCGCCTATGGCATCAGACAAGCTTGCATCCACAGCTTCGCGCAGACAACTGTTGAGCTCCGTCTCCATGGACTCTCTCTCTCTCTCTCTCTCTCTCTCTCTCTCTCTCTCTCTCTCTCTCTCTCTCTCTCTCTCTCTCTCTCTCTCTTCTTCTATATAAATGAATAAACTGAATGTCACCGATGGCAGTGCGTCATGTCGTGCGCCCTCACACTCGTCAACACAGTGCAGGACAGAAGAAAAGCGCTCTATATGATGTTTTGGGTGACATTCCACTTCAAAGCCAGAATCAACGTCGTAAAAGACTTGATATTTGAAATACGAGAATGCAGCGAGATGCTTCGGATTGGACACAGTGGCCACAGCATATGACGTTCATGATGATATCTTCGCTGCCTTTTACAGGCAGGGTCCACAGAACTTCAGAATGGGCCACAGTTCGCGAACTTATATATTTGTTTTCAATTTGGGTCGAACTTACATATAACCATCGCCATCTTATCAGCAGAAGTAGGAGAGCTATGCTCTCCGGTGCTATGTCCATTCAATTCAGCGAGCTCAAAACTGATTGTTTGAATATTGCATATTTATAATTTAATTTAAACAGCAATGAGTTTTTCAAGAGGTTTAAGCATGTTTGGCGTCTCCTTTCGCTTGATCTCGAAGCAGGCCGTGTGTTCTGGCATATTGCCGACTGTCTCAACGAAAATGTGATTAAGCTTATTTGTAAAAAAGACTATTGGAGACTTATTACGATGCTGCAAACTGGTTCTAAGATCTTTTCTAAGATTCTCGCATTGCTTGCCAGCTACCAAATCGATGAGGATCAAAAAGGGTTCATAAAAAGAAGATCTATCTTGGAGATCATTATTGATGTGTCGGAAGGGTTTGCGAAGGAATCTTCTCAAGGTGTCCTCTTCCTAAAAATCGATTTCGATAAAGCTTATGATAGTCACAATCTCAAAAAGATCTTGGTTGTGGCCCTAAATTTATCGAGATGATCTTGATGCTTCTGGGATATGCCTCAGATCGCATTAATTAATGGTCAGCTCTCTCGATGGATAAGATTAAAGTGTTTGATTAGACATGAAGAGTGGAATCAAGGCGCATGGAAGGTAATGAATTGTTTGTCTGTTGGCATACAAGATAGCATGACTAGGCACATACAGGATGCCAAAACTCTGAAAGAGGCTTGGAACAATTCGGTCACATTGTATGAGACCAATACAAAGGCACGAAAATTGCAATTCAAGAATGAGTTCCATACACTAGAGAAAAAGAGTGTGTCTGTAAGTTACTACACCTTAAAAATCAAAAGCATATGTGAGTCACTTGCATCTATTGACGGAAAATCTGGTTCCGAGAAGGTATTCTACTATGGTAGAGGAAGAGACCAAGGTAAAGGCTTTGGAAGTGGAAGAAGAAACAATAAACATGACGAAGGTCAACAACAAACTAATGTAAGGGGTAGAATACAATTTTGAGATAGGGGAAGCCAAAGAGGTTTTAAAAACTTCCAAAGAATTGTGGTAAATCTGGGTCACTTTGAACATGATTGTATGTTGAAGAATCAAAACAGTAGAAGAAAACAAAACAATTATGCATCCACAAGTGCAAATGATTCAGAGAAGTGGTTCATGGTCCAACATCACATGATGAATACAATGTCTACTCATGTTTCAAAATCAAATGGTAATGTACAGTATGTTGATTCAGGTGCTTCTAATCACATGACCAACCATGCACAATGGTTTACTAGTTTGCAAAAATTGCCAGTTCTTGGATTTGTTGAAACAGGTGATGATACATTAGATACTATCGAGCATACAGTAAACATAGCACTATCCATGGAGGATGGGAGGTAAAACATCTTGACGATGTACTAAATGTTCCCAATATAACAAAGAACCTAGTTTCTATGTGACAAATGGTTAACCAGGGATTTCAAGTGAGGTTCAATTATGATGGTTTATATATAGAAGAGTACAATAGAATGGAAGGTTGATGGTCAAAGGGAACAAAGGGGGTAGGATGTTTACCTTGAATGTAAAATTCGTGAAATGAATACAACCATGTTTGCAAAAGATGCGGGTGTTATTGTCGACATAGAGATATGGCACAAGCGATTCAGGACATGCAAATTGGTAGAGGATGAAGTTGATGCAATCAAAGGAGCTTGTCAATGGACTACTAAATTTCAAGGTCGTAGTGATGCAAAAGGTATGTGAAGCATGTCAATTTTGTAAACGATTAAGTGCATCATTTTTGCATGACAAGCATGTTAGTGAGAATGTGATAGAGATAGTGCATACAAATGTTTGGGGTCCTCCAAAGACAACATTTATGCGAGATTGCAGGTTTTATGTCACTTTCATTGATGACCATATACAAATAGTATGGGTATACATCATGAAGGAGAAGAGTGTGGTGTTTACTCACTTTTAGAATTTCAAGGCTCTCCCACTAAAGGCCAATATGGCCAAAGTAACTATGGGAGAAAAATAAAAAAGAATACTTGAGTGTAAGTATACAAAGTATACCTCCCACTTGATGGGCATGTTACACAGTGTACAAGTGACTGTGTAAGATCATGAATCAAGTAACCCCCATCAAGTGACAATAGTGTCAAAAGCTATCCTATGGTAGAGCTTTAATCAAAGCATCTCCAACATTAACTTGAGTGTGAAACTTCTCAAGAATAATGCACTCAATGGCTAAGCAATCTCTAATGAAGTGATACCTCACCTCAATGTGCTTGGTCTTTGCATGATAGACTGGGTTCTTAGCCAAAGCAATGTCACTCTCACTATCACTAAGCAAATGAAGTACATGTTGAGGTAACCCCATATCACAAGCAAGACGAGAAAGCCACAATGTTTCCTTACATGCCTCACTTGCTGCAGCATACTCTGGTTCTATGGTGGAAAGAGTTGTACATTCTTGAAGACAAGATCTCCAAGAGATAGCACCTCCAGCAAAATGAAAAATGTACCTTGATGTAGAATTACGATTGTCTACACAACCAGCATAGTCAAAATCTATGCATCCAATAATGGATGCTTTACCTCTACCTAAGCATAGACACTTGTCCTTAGTGCCACTCAGATATCTCAAAATCATCTTGACTGCTTCCCAATGTTTCTTGCCAGGATTAGACATATATCTGCTCACAACTCCCACTACAAATGCAATGTCTGGTCCCGTAGCTACCATAGCATACATGAGACTACCAATAGCAGACTAACAGGGAATTTTGGTCATGAATTCCTTTTCCTCATCTGATTTGGGGCAATCATCTTTGCTCAATTTCACGTGTGTGGGTAAAGGCATACTCAATGCCTTTCCACCCTACATATTGAACCTGTGAAGTACTTTGGATATGTACTCACTTTGAGACAAGTGTATGCATCTTTTACTCTTATCATGAGTAATGCACATGCCAAGAATATGTTTGGCATCCCCCAAATCCTTCATATCAAATGTCTGACTCAACTTATTTTTGAGAATTGACAGATCATAAGAGGACTTCCCAGGAATCAACATATCATCGACATAAAGTATCAAGCATGTCAAGATGTCATCTAAGCATCTCTTTGTGTAGAGACAATGATCCCCATTGCTTCGAGAATAGCCTTGAGACTTCATAAAAGCATCAAACTTTTGGTACCATTGTCTACGGGTCTGTTTAAGTCCATACAAGCTCTTCTTGAGCTTAGCAACTAGACTTTCCTTGCCAGGAATGACATAACCCTCTTGGTTGTTCCATATAGATCTCATCTATAAGATCTCCATGCAAGAAAGCAGTTTTCACATCCGTTTGGACTAGCTCTAAGTCCCCCATTGCAATGAATCCAAGCAACATGTGCAGGGTAGTCACCTTGACCACTCAAGAGAAGATTTCCTCGAAATCAACACCATGTTGTTGCTTAAAACCCTTTGCAACAAGTCGTGCTTTATACTTTGGAGAAGCGTTATCTGATGTGAATTTCAGCTTATATACCCATTTACATGGTAAAGATTTCTTGCCATTTGGCAAAGGTACTAAATCCCAAGTACCATTCTTGTGAATAGAATCCAACTCACTCTTCATGGCACGCTCCCACTTGACATGATCCTCTGTCTGCATACCCTCTTTGTAGCAAGAAGGCTCACCGGCATCTGTTAGCATAACAAAATCTAAACCTGGAATATATCTATCAGGTGGATGTGAGACACGTGCAGAGCGTCTCAATTGTTGCTGAACAGGATCATGTGCAGACTGATCTGAATGGACATTCTCTTGAGCATCCCTATGTGAAACATTTTTATGCATGCTAACCGGAGGACTAGTATCCTCAAACACCACTCTTCTCACTTCAACCTCCTTAATGGGTTGTTTCTACATCTTAGACTCATTGAAAATGACATCACTACTTCTGATCACTATTCGTGTTTCAAGATGCCATAAGCGATATCCAAATTGTCCTTCTCGACCATATCCAAGAAAAATGCATTTCTTTGACTTATGGTCCAACTTTTGTCTAAGATTCTTGGGTATATGAACATATGCTTCACACCCAAAAACTCAAAGATGATCATATTTGAAGTATTTCAATGGCGATGCCCACAGTGCGCTCTACTTCTCGAGAGCTTCACGACGATATGCTCGGAGTAGAAAACCAGGATCCTAAGGTCGCACGCAGTACTCCGCACAGAGGCCACAGAATACGTAGAAAACACAGTACATAGGGAGCACAAAGATAGACTTCTTAGGTCTTACAAATGCGGTCGAACTTACAGTCTGTGACTGACCGGGCCACTATATGTTTTATTAAAGAACATATACAAAGAAGTGTACAGTGGCCATTTGGACTTTCACATAGACACTAACGGTAACAATCTCCCACTAAAGGCCAACATGGCCAAAGTAACTATGGGAGAAAAATAAAGATTGATAAAGAATACCTGAGTGTAAGTATACAAACTATACCTCCCACCTGATGGGCATGTTACACAGTATACAAGTGACTGTGTAAGATCAAGAATCAAGTAACCCCCATCAAGTGACAACAGTGTCGAAAGCTATCCTGTGGTAGAGCTTTAGTCAAAGCATTTGCAACATTATCTCGAGTGTGAGCCTTCTCAAGAATAATGCATTCAGTGGCTAAGAAATCTCTAATGAAGTGATATCTCACCTCAATGTGCTTGGCCTTTGCATGATAGAACAAATTCTTAGCCAAAGAAATGGCGCTCTGACTATCACTGAGCAATGGAGGTACATGTTGAGGTAAACCCATATCACAAGCAAGACGAGAAAGCCACAATGGTTCCTTACATGCCTCACTTGCTACAACATACTCTGCTTCTGTGGTGGAAACAGCTGTACATTCTTGAAGACAAGATCTCCAAGAGATAGCACCTCCAGCAAAATGAAAAATGTACCCTGATGTAGACTTACGATTGTCTACATAACCAGCATAGTCAGAATCTGTGTAACCAATAATGAATGCTTTCCCTCTACCTAAGCATAGACACTTGTCCTTAGTGCCACTCAGATATCTCAAAATCATCTTGACTGCTTCCCAATGTTTCTTGCCAGGATTAGACATATATTTGCTCACAACTCCCACTGCAAATGCAATGTCTGGTCTCATAGCTACCATAGCGTACATGAGACTACCAACAACAGACTGATAAGGAATTTTGGTCATGAATTCCTTTTCCTCATATGATTTGGGGCAATCATCCTTGCTCAATTTCACATATGTGGGTAAAGGTGTACTCAATGCCTTTGCACCCTGCATATTGAACTTGTGAAGTACTTTGGATATGTACTCACTTTGAGCCAAGTATATGCATCTTTTACTCCTATCACGAGTAATGTGCATGCCAAGAATATGTTTGGCATCCCCCAAATCCTTCATATCAAATGTCTCACTCAACTTCTTTTTGAGAATTGACAAGTCATAAAAGGACTTCCCAGCAATCAACATATCATCGACATAAAGTATCAAACATATCAAGCTGCCATCTGAGCATCTCTTTGTGTAGAGACAATGATCCTCATTGCTTCGAGAATAGCCTTGAGACTTCATAAAGCATCAAACTTTTGGTACCATTGTCTAGGGGATTGTTTAAGTCCATACAAGCTCTTCTTGAGCTTAAAAACTAGACTTTCCTTGCCAAGAACCACATAACCCTCTGGTTGTTCCATATAGATCTCATCTGTAAGATCTCCATGCAAGAAAGCAGTTTTCACATCCATTTGGACTAACTCTAAGTCCTCCATTGCAACGAATCCAAGCAACATGCGCAAGGTAGTCATCTTGACCACTGGAGAGAAGATTTCCTCGAAATCAACATCATGTTGTTGCTTAAAACCCTTTGCAACAAGTCGTGCTCTATACTTTGGAGAAGCGTTATCTGATGTGAATTTCAGCTTATATACCCATTTACATGGTAAATCTTTCTTGCCATTTGGCAAAGGTACTAAATCCCAAGTACCATTCTCACTCTTCATGGCACGCTCCCACTTGACATGATCCTCTGTCTACATACCCTCTTTGTAGCAAGAAGGCTGTGTTGACCTAAGCATCAACTTAGGGACTTGCGGAGAAAGAGACTATACCTCAATCCCCTCACAAGTGCATATAGTGGGGATACACGCTTTTAATTATCAATCCGAAGAGTATACAAACCTAGCCGAGTGTATGAGGACATGCAATCATGTAATGATCAACGCAAATGAACTACTCAAAGAGTGTAAAGAAGGCAAAGACTTATCCAAACAAGCTTCAACTGTCGGTTATGGCGAAACGATACTTGGTGCAGTAGCCGTCAGTATTTTGGACTTTTCTCCCAGCTCCGAACTCCAAATATAGCAAATAGCATATGCGTTTCGAAGCTCTCGAGAAGACGCATCCAATGGCAGTGGTTTCACTCAATTCTAACGCTCCTACTTCAAGTTATGAGCGAAATACTGAGTCGCGGGAATACTTTCCTACACTTCAGCACTTTCTACACCTCGCACACACCTTACCTACAGCAAATAAACACTTTCATGGATAGGCAACACTCACAAGCACTCTTTCCAAGCAATACACATGCATCCAAGCTCACGAAGAAGAAGATACAGAGTGAAGAAGACACAAATTCGAATTTCTGTGCTCTCTATTCTCACAATGGCAAAAAAGTTCTTTACAAAGAGTCACATTTGACTTATATACTTGTGCCCTAAAAATGGTCCTTTCACACAAGAGACCGGCACTTTATTCACTAAAAGACTAATTTCTCTACTAATTTACATGGGTAAGCTTCTAATCTTCTGTGGGGATGCATCTAGAGGACTCCTCTAGTGCCTTTATAATGGAAAATATATTACAAGAATGATTATGATACAAAAATATGATGTCCAAATCGGAAATATTTTGGGGCCCGTCTTTTTCTCTGCTTTGTGCTTTCTTTAGCTCTGCAACACTCTCCCCCTCTTCATCTCTGTCGTCCCTTGACAGGCTTTGCTTCTTGTCCTCAGTTTGTTCTCTGCACGCAACCTTTGCTCATTGTTACCTGTTTATAAAACAGGTGTTCAGTTTTGACGGCCTTTTCTTAATTCTTGTTTTACATTCTCTGGGCCTGATGCATTTGACTTGTTTGCCCGCAACCCTTGGAGTTTGACTGACTACCTGATATTTCGCGGTCTAATTCACCTATAGGTTCTTAATTCTGGGTTGCCACGCACGCCACCAGTGGAAGGTTGGAGATGTGGTGCTTCAGTCTTCGATCTGGACCTTCCAACAGATCAAGAGGTTGAAGCACCCATGTGGGTTACGTCCTTTCCTTGGTGTGTGCGCCCCTGCGGGGCTCTGTGCAGAGATGGGTGTTGCGCCCCTACGGGGCTTCCTGCAGAGATATGTCTTCAAATATTTCTTTTTAGTGAAGCTGCTTCCTTCGTTGTCTTCTTCTTTTCTTCTTCTTACTTGACTCTCCCTCAACACTGCCCCCCTCCTTGATTCAGTCGTCCCCGACAGGCTTTGATAAGCGACGGGCATATGTTTGATAAACTCTTTGCTCTGTATCATTCAGCAGATTTGCTTCACGTATCATGAGTTGTTTCCATTGTTCTGCCTTCACACCGTCATTGGGTGGCTGTCTGTGATCTGCGAAGAAGCTAAGTTCATATGCCACTAATCTGGCATTTAAATTCGATGGCATCTTCAAAAAAATCTCTGAATCTATCTCAAAAAATCCTGTGAAGAAAGCTTCTTCGAAGGTTTGCATATATACACTTGGCAAAAACATAATTCTAGAATAATATGCCATTATTATAGGGCGGCTAGGCATGACTGAGAGATCAAAAATGAGGATCTCCGTTCCTTGATTAATACCGATGAAGTTCAAAAAGGTGTAAGCCGCGTGCTTGAACACCTTCAAAACGGTGAGGATCATGCTAAGTATTTTGTTTGTCATTTTTACAGCTAAATCAGGTACTGTCGCATAATTCTGTAGCCAAAATTCTATGGTTTTTACCATATACTCCTCCGTTGGCAAGTAGTTATGTGGCGGGCTCGGAAGCATGGGATAATTGAGCCATTGCTTATTGATAGTGCCGCTTCTTTGCAAATCCAAAAATTCCCTGGTATCCCTTCTGCGTGGTATTGGACAAAATGAAGGGTTTACCTGGAATGCATATGGCGCTGCTTGCCAATGCACCCGTAGTGTGGGATGCTTCTCCAAAAATTTTCGTCGCCACACGGGTTGCGCAGCTTCAAACTCTGCTTGAGTGTATGCGAACATGTCGTGTTTGAAATGCAGCTGCTCATCTGGACTCTTCTGTGTAATCTTCGTTATATAACGTCTGGTTTTCTCTTTCAAGAGTCCGTATGGAATATTGAATGGCTTCATGATTTTGTCCAGGTCTTTACCTTTGATCTTGGCCTCTTTCATGACTTTTACCACTTCATTTTCAAAATTTTCTGTCAATCGGGACACCACTAGTGCCCGTTCCTTCTGACTTATTTCTGCAGTATATGGCATTGGATGTTCGTCATGTATATCGGCCAACTGCTCATGTAGTGGAGAATTATAGATCGGGTGAGATAGAGGACTTACCTCTACCTCGGGGACTATGGATCCTTCCCTTTTAGCCTCCCAATCATTGCCATACTGTGTATTACTTACTTCAGTTTTTTTGTGGTCATTGGTAATGATGCACTCTTGGAATTCTTTTTCAAGAATTCGGGTCTTGGGTAAAGGCGATGCAGGTTTTTCTAAAGTCTGTTGTGCAACTTCTATCAATTTTTTGCAGATCTCCAGTCTTTCCTTTTCTAAGTCGCCTCTTGGATATTCCCTCTCGTGTTGTTCTATGGTGGGTCCTGCTCTTATTCGTGCCTTGTATGCCTGAATCCACATGGCTAATTCTTCAGGCATAGGATCTGCTAACACTGATCCTACCTCCTCTTTTCTGTACTGTTCATTTTTATTCTCTTCTTTCCTCCTTGGTTCTTCTTTTGGTTTTTGTTCGTTCTTCACATTTTCCTTTTTCCGTGTTGACTTCTTTTCTTTTATCCTATCTCTCCGGTTTTTCTCTTCTGAGTCTTCAACTCTTTGAGGGGTGGGTGTGTTCACCTCCTTGTCACTTTGGTTGTTCTCCTCCGTTTTATCAGGGGTCTCTCTGGCTTTGGCTCTCGTTATTGCTTTCAATGGTACTGTGTACTCTTTATCACTCCCTGATGATTCAATCACTTCTATTACGTTGATTTGCACGTTAGATGTAACCTTGTTAGGGTTCTTGGGGCAGTCTCTGAAAAGGTGTTCCTTACCACAATCACTACAGTAGCCTTCCCAGACTCGTTGTGGTGGTGGTGGGTTTGGCAATGTGCATTCTCTGATGTAGTGATCACCTCCACATCTGTAATATGGTCCTCTGGGTACAGGCGGTCTGTTTACGGGTCGGGGTGGTATGGTTGCTCTAGGAGCTGTGTACATTAATGAAACATAGTCCTGCTCATATCCGTATGGACTTTCTGGTACTTCCATGCCATAGACATATGGTTCATACCATTGTCCATATTCTAGCATAGAACTTTCATAATTAGGATATGCTCCTTGACTAGGGTCATGAAATGAGTCATATGGTTCATTACTAGTCAAAGGTGTGGCTGGGACTATTGCTCTCTCTAGGTTTTCTTCAGGTTGAGCAATCTTGACTGGGACAACATTCTGAGGATGGGGCGGTTGTTGTCCTAGTACTGGCTGTGGTTGGGTGTATCCCTGATATGCATATGGTCGTGGCACTGGTGCTTGCGGCTGATAAGTAGGATATCTAACGGCTTCACCTCCCTGATCTCTCTGAGGGTATCCATAAGGTCTCATGTATTGCTGTGCAGGTCTCGCTTGCCTATTGTAGGGACAATTTTCTGTGCTGTGATTTGTGTATTTTTGTTCTATACTGCAAAATTGTAGAGGTCCTGGGACAATTGGTCTATTATAAGCATAAGCCGGTGGTGGGACTACTCCCCTAGTACACAAGTGAGAAGGATGATCACCTCCGCAATGCATACACCTTCTGAGCATGGGAACTCTCATTGGATTATTGGGGTAGTTCCTCTGTCCTTGAACGTTCAACTTTTTCGCTAACAGATCGGCTATTTCCTCTACATGATTTTTAGGAATTGATGTGTTACTGGCCGAATCTTCACTTTTCGAGCTTCCTTGAGGTATTTTCAGGTCCTCTGCTAGGTTATCTTCTAAATCTATGCATTCCTTCATGCATTCTTGCAAAGTCTGAACCCTTTTTACATACACCAATGATCTTAAGGATCCGTTCAATAATCCCTCCAAAAACGATGATACCATTTTATTTTGTGTAGGCCTCTCTTCCACTGGGCATCTGTCTACATATTGTTTGAATCTTCTGGCAGCCAATCTCACTGACTCGGTAGGGACTTGCTTGAAGCTATGGATCAATGATGAAGAATTGTTTTTAATTCCTGATTTAGTAAATTCCTCAATCATTTCTTGGTATACTTGCTCCATGTTCTGAAAGGTATTAAGGTCTAATGGCTGAAACCACGCTAATGCAGTGTCTGACAATGTGAGACCAAAGGACTCATATTGGATCAAAAAGTCTTCTACCTGTTCGGCTCTGATTACTTGTTTAAATTCAGCTATATGATTGTAAGGTTCACTAGAGCCATCATAGTGATTTCTCATGCATTTGGCAACTTGGATTGGCCTTAACCTTCTTCCTGCCTCGGGTGGTCTAGGCATTACTGGGAAAATTGGTCTTCCTATTGGTATGCCCGGTCCTCTTACTACTGGCGGTCTGACTGGAGCGTGAGTTCCATGTCTCGGGTCAATAGTTGGTTGAGGTCGGTAATTAGGGTTATCTGCAGGCATAGCAAACTGTACATGTGGTCTAACTGGGATTTGGGTTTGTTGTGTTTGGCCCGACTGTTGGTATGAATCATTATGGGATATTCCAAGTGGATTTCTTGAAGTAGTGGCTTGGTCCCTAGGGGGAAACATTGGGATATTCTGATATTTCAACTCAGCTCTTTCTGCTTCTGTTAAGGGCCAATATCTTCTCTGATTCTTATCCAGATATGTGATGATGGTGGAGAATTCAGGGTCTTGTAACTCATAGATGGTGACTGGATTAGGGGCAGCTTCCCAAATTGAAGAATGTGCTCTAAGGAGATGCTCCATCCCATTGATCAAATATACATCCATTAAGGTGTCGTCTTGATGAATCAGGTCTCCTCTCCATATCCTAGCAACCGTAGATCTCCCTCTAGGTGTAGTTACTTGCTCTTCATCCCCTCCTCTATTTAAGTTTGAAGCGTTATTTTCTTCACCAATTTCATTGATGTTTTCTGGGTGTTTTGTGACAACATATTGGATATCCCGTTTGTCCAGGTAAAATCCTCCTAAGTACTTGACTGCTGGTCTAGGCACTATGTAAGCTTCTGATGCTTTCTTTAACCTGGCCACAGATCTGTTTAGACCATCCAAATAAATAGGGATCTCATTTTGGTTGGTGTTCACATACTCCAAAGAGGTCCTGTACTCTCCCTCAATGATTGACATCATGCCAATCATGGGTACTGTGTTCTGCATGTCTTCTGAAGCCATGGGAATTTCTTCCTCTGACTCACTGGATGTCTCTAAGTAATGTGAACGGTTACTTGGCTCTGCTACACTACCTACAGAAGAGATTACACTTCTTCGGCTTCCTAGGGTTCTTCCGGATCTCAGGTTCATCCACTTCCAAACTCTGATCAGTCTGTGCTACCCTTGGCCTTTGGTACTCTTCACTATAGGTCAAAAATTTCTAGAAGCCTTTAACTGACAAAAATGACTAAAAAGGAATTTTTTTTTTCTTTTTTTTTTCAGAACACGATACTTGTCTCCCAAACTCCACGATACTTGTCTCCCAAACTCCACGATACACGATCTCTGTGTTCAGACGATACCCGATACCTAACAAATATCGCGATATCTCACAAACGATACCGATCGCTCGAGTGAAACGATACACGATATTTGGTGAGTATCGCGATCTCTGAGACGCGATACACGATACTTGACCCAAACGATACTTCTTACAGACGATACTTGGCTCCGACGATACACGATCTCTGAACTGAAACGATACACGATCTCTGTACTGAAACGATCGACGATACACGATACTTGGTGAGTATCGCGATCTTTGAGACGCGATACACGATACTTGACCCAAACGATACGCGACCAACGATCGCCGATACTTGATCAAGACGATACTTCAGACTAACGATACTTGGCACACTCGATACACGATCTTCGGACAAAACGATACACGATCGACAAGAAGTATCGCGATCTTGAACAAGACGATACACGATACTTGGACTAGCAAGCGATACACGATACTTCGGCTCAGACGATACTTGATCTATCGCAAACGATCGCTAGGAAAACGATATACGATACTGGCTAGGTATCGCGATCTTTGACCAAACGATACTTCTCAAGTATCGCAACCGGCACGAAACGATACACGATCTACGATACACGATCAACGATCGCTGGGAAAACGATCTCTGACCAGGTATCGCGATCGGTATGAAACGATACACGATCGACGGGAAATATCGCGATACTCGACCACAGGAGCAAAACGATACTTGATAAGTATCGCGATACTCAACCGCGGGAGCAAAACGATACTTGACCCTTAGACAAATTTTGAAAGATGTTTTTGAAGTTTTGTTTTGATGCCCTTGACCTCCTATCTCCTCTCTCCTCTCATTACTCTCTGTATCAAACAAAACACACTTTTTACCCCCTGAAGACCTCAGGCGATACCTGGCGTAGATCGTTTTACACTGATATGGAAATATTTGAGTGATAAAAAAGATTTAGCTACTGAGTGGCTCACCTTTGATGCTCTTTCTCACTCTTCTAACACCTTTTCTAGCTCAAAGACACTCCACAAGCTCAGAAACGATACTCGGCAGCTCGCGATACTTGACAGCTCCTCCACGATACTTGCTCAGAAACAAGTGATTTTCAGAATGACTCTTTTTGGTTTTTATACTTGAGATTTTCTATCTACTGAAAATGAAACCACAAAACAAGAAGTAAAAGCTACTCTAATCTACCTCCTCTCTCTTCCTACTCTCCTCCTACTACTCACTTCCCTAAACTAACAACTCACTACACACACTCCAAGAATGAGAAGTAGCAAGTGCGGCTGAAAATGACTTACCAAAGAAGAGAAAATTTCCACTCCTCCACTTACTTCAATGCAAAAAAGCTACTTACCATCACACGAATGCCTCGGTTTGATTCGTCACTCCCCGGCAACGGCGCCAAAAAGTGTGTTGACCTAAGCATCAACTTAGGGACTTGCGGAGAAAGAGACTATACCTCAATCCCCTCACAAGTGCATATAGTGGGGATACACGCTTTTAATTATCAATCCGAAGAGTATACAAACCTAGCCGAGTGTATGAGGACATGCAATCATGTAATGATCAACGCAAATGAACTACTCAAAGAGTGTAAAGAAGGCAAAGACTTATCCAAACAAGCTTCAACTGTCGGTTATGGCGAAACGATACTTGGTGCAGCAACCGTCAGTATTTTGGACTTTTCTCCCAGCTCCGAACTCCAAATATAGCAAATAGCATATGCGTTTCGAAGCTCTCGAGAAGACGCATCCAATGGCAGTGGTTTCACTCAATTCTAACGCTCCTACTTCAAGTTATGAGCGAAATACTGAGTCGTGGGAATACTTTCCTACACTTCAGCACTTCCTACACCTCGCACACACCTTACCTACAGCAAATAAACACTTTCATGGATAGGCAACACTCACAAGCACTCTTTCCAAGCAATACACATGCATCCAAGCTCACGAAGAAGAAGATACAGAGTGAAGAAGACACAAATTCGAATTTCTGTGCTCTCTATTCTCACAATGGCAAAAAAGTTCTTTACAAAGAGTCACATTTGACTTATATACTTATGCCCTAAAAATGGTCCTTTCACACAAGAGACCGGCACTTTATTCACTAAAAGACTAATTTCTCTACTAATTTACATGGGTAAGCTTCTACTCTTCTGTGGGGATGCATCTAGAGGACTCCTCTAGTGCCTTTACAATGGAAAATATATTACAAGAATGATTATGATACAAAAATATGATGTCCAAATCGGAAAAATTTTGGGGCCCGTCTTTTTCTCTGCTTTGTGCTTTCTTTAGCTCTGCAACAAAGGCTCACCGACATCTGTTAGCATAACAAAATCTAAACCTGGAATATATCTATCAGGTGGATGTGAGACACGTGCAGAGCACCTCAATTGTTGCTGAACAAGAACATGTGCAGAGTGATGTGAATGGACATTCTCTTGAGCATCCCTATGTGCAGCATTTTTATGCATGCTAACTGGAGGACTAGTATCCTCAAACACCACTCTTCTCACTTCAACCTCCTTAATGGGTTGTTTCTGCATCTTAGACTCATTGAAAATGACATCACTACTTCTGATCACTATTCATGTTTCAAGATGCCATAAACGATATCCAAATTGTCCTTCTCGACCATATCTAAGAAAAATGCATTTCTTTGACTTGTGGTCCAACTTTTGTCTAAGATTCTTGGGTATATGAACATATGCTTCACACCCAAAAACTCGAAGATGATCATAATTTGGTGGCTTCCCTGTCCACAGCTCTTGTGCCACTTTCAGACCTTTGGTAGTACTAGGTGAAAGGTTAATCACATGAACTGCAGTCAATACTGCTTCTGCCCAAAAGCCTTGTGAGAGGTTTGCATGATGCAACATAGAGACTACTCTATCTTGAATAGTTCTATTCATCCTCTCAGCTACACCATTCTGTACTGGGGTATAAGGAGCTGTAAACTCTCTACGAATCCCTCTAGACTGACAGAAAAGAATGAATTCATGTGAGGTGTACCCACACCCCCATTATCTGAAGGTAAAGCCTTAAGCTTACTTCCTTTTTCAGTCTCAACTGAAGCAAGCCATTTTCTAAAAGTAGGAAATACCTCATCCTTCGATTTGATAGGATATACCCAAACTTTTCTAGTAGCATCATCTATGAAAGTGACAAAGTAAAGAGAACCACCTAAGGATCTAGTGGGCATAGGACCACACACATCTGTATGAACGAGATGTAAAGGTTGAATTGAAGATTCAATGTGCGTTCTATGCACATTTGTGGTTTGCTTTCCATATTGACAATGCTCACAAAATGAAAAATCAGAGAAAGATAACACAGGTAAGTAGCCAGAACGAGAAAGATTTTCCATTCCACTACGCGATATATGGCCCAAATGACCATGCCAAATACAAGCCATAGGCTGTTCAGTAACAGCTAACAAGTGTTCTTTCTGTGATACAATTAAAGGATAAAGTGAGCCAACTTTGCTTCCTTTTGCAATAACCATATTGCCCTTTGATATGGGAAAGGACTGAGCATAGAAGACCACCTTGTAACCAAGGTCATCAAGTTGACCAACTGACATCAAACTACGTGATAACTGAGGTACATGGCAAACATTATGCATAGTAAATTTTGAACCATCAATGAATTTCATAACCATGTCTCCAAGCCCCACAACATCACATTGGTAAGAGTCACCAAGTCTCACGGTACCAAGAGACTTTGCTGCATAATTAGAGAACCATTCTCTATGTGGTGTCACATGGAAAGAAGCACCAGAATATAGCAGCCAGGTGTGGGGAAGAGAATCAACCATTAAAGCCTCAGTTGCCACAATACTATCAAGTGTCAATACATCAGCATCATCAGAAATAGCATTAATTTCTTCAATCTTCACAATCGAAGTAGATGGTGTATGTAACTGTTTAACATGCCCATCAAAATTCTGTCCTTTACCTTTAGCATTCTTTAATGCATAACAATCTTTCTTCATGTGTCCTTTCTTATGACAATAATGGCATTCGATATCCCTCTTCCTTGATTTACTTCTACTCTTATTCCATTGATCATTCTTTTTCTTGTTCTTGCTCCTGCCACGTTGTTGATTCTTTCCTTGGTAAGAATCACAAACATTATATGCATCTCCACTTTGAGTGCCAACCATAGATTTTCTGTGAATCTCCTCACTCAAGAGTGCTCCACATATGTCATCATAGACAAGTTTACCACCAGGTGCACTATTGCTAATAGTTGTGCAAAACATATCCCATGATGATGGCAAGGTGCATAACAACACTACTGCTTTCATTTCATTATCCATATCCATTTTCTGAGCCTGTAACTGAGAGAATATAGCATCAAAATCATTTAGATGAGCAACAACACTATCTGTGTCCTTCATACGAAGGTCATATAATTTTCTCATATGATAGACTTTATTTGATGTTGTCTATTTTTCATATGTATTGCATAACTTCTTCCAAAGCTCCTCTGCACTTTCACGGTCTAATGTTGTAAAGTAAACATTATCTGCCAGGTGCAAGCGAATAGTAGACCTTGCCATTTCATCTAACTCATCCCAATCATCTTCATCCATGTCAGCAGGCTTCTTTGAAATTCCATTTATTGGCTTCCATTGCCTCCTTTGAATCAGCACATCTTTAATCTGATTCTTCCATAGAGCAAAGTTTGTGCCATCAAATTTTCGGATCTCAAAATGGTCTTTCCCCTGCAAGTTATAGCTCCTCCTCAAAAAACTAGCACTAGACCCTGATCCACTGGATGTGCATGAGACCTCTTATGCCATGATGGAAGAGAACTGAATAAAATGATAATGGAGCTAGAAGAGTCCGAACACCAATGAATAAGTGTATCAAGAAGTAAATCGACCACTATATAGTTGACAAAACCAGAAATCCAACTCAAACCCATGGAGATGGAAGATTGCATGGAAATTTTAGTCCAGCAAATTCATCGACTACATCCAAGAAAGGTGAAGAAAAGAATTGTTGTTCCAAATATAACGTTTACAAATTTTGAAGACATAATCAAGCAATTCAGAAAAGAGCCTTGATGAGGAACTTGAATTATCCTATGTCAAGACTCCAGAAGTAAGAAAGGCATACACAGATGATACAATAAGAAGAAATGATATAGGACCAAGAAGATCTAGGAGGATGCAAAATTCAGTCCAGCAATTAACATATGATAGCTACTGTAACAATTTATAGGAGATTTAAACTCACAACCTCTTGGTTAGGAATGTGATGGGCTAACCACTTGCCCCAAAAGCCATGGTTGGGGGTTAGTTCCTAACCCCTCCTCTTAGGGTATAGTTTAACCATTTCCTATCTTTCAATGGTGTGGTTAAACCTTCTCCTACATATCACTTTATTACATTCTACCCCCCTTGGTTGATCATTGTCCTCAATGATCTACTCATGTATCCCTCTAGCCTCAGTGATGAGTTCTTGAACTCCCTTGGTACCCTTGAATTGATGTCCTCAACCTTGCATAGTTTCTTGAACCTTGTTCACAACCTTGGTGTCTTGAACCCTATTCTTAACCTTAGTATCTTGAACCTTGTTCTCACCTCTTTTTTTGAAGATGTAATTTGAAATGCAAATTGGGAGAAAGTTATGGATGAGGAAATGGTTGCATGTTATGGAAATGAATCATGAAAGCTAGTTTCATTACTGCAAGGAAAGAAACCCATAGGCTATAAGTGTGTTTACAAAGATGACGCATAATGTTGATGGTATCATAAGCAATTATAAAGCATGATTGGTGGCAAAAGGATATGTACATACGTATGGCATTGATTATGAGGAAACTTTCAGGATAGTAGTTAAAATGGCTATTATCATAGCACTTGCTGCATTGGCCACAACAAAAGGATGGATTTTGCATCAGATGGATGCAAAGAATGTTTTCTTACATGGCAAGTTGAAGGAAGAAGTATACATGGACCACCCACAAGGATATGAGGGATTCAAAGAAATGACCACTATCATATCACTTGTTGCATTGGGTGCAACAAAAGGATGGATTTTGCATCAAATGGATGAGAAGACTATTTTCTTACATGGCGAGTTGAAGGAAGAACTATACATGGACCACCCACAAGGATATGAGGATTCAAAGCATCCGGAATATGCTTGCAGGTTGAAAAAGATTTTGTATGGGCTTAAACAAGCTCCTCATGCTTGGCATGCAATGATTGTAGATTATTTAACATCAATTGGATTTTCTATGTGTGATGTAGATCACTCATTACGTGCAAAGAAGGTTGATGATGACATCATAATTATGTTGATGATTTGATTGTAGGTGGTTGTTGCATCCAAATAGAACCATAGGAATTAATCCTCAACCATCCATTCTCCCCCCTCTCTTTCTTTCTCTCTCTCTTTCTCTTATATATATATATATATATATATATACACACACACACACACACACACATATATATATATATATATATATATATATATATATATATATATATATATATATATATATATATATATATATATATATATATATATATGTGTGTGTGTGTGTGTGTGTGTGTGTGTGTGTATCTTTGTCTCTCTGTCTCTCTGTCTTTCTCTCTCTCTCTCTCCATCTCTCTCTCTCCATCTCTCTCTCTCCATCTCTTTCTCTATCTCTTTGTCTCTCTCTCTCTATCTCTCTCTCTCTCTCTCTCTCCATCTGTGTGTGTGCAAGACAAACAACTGAAGAAGCCATGGGCCAAACTTGGGATTGATTTGGACTTGTCAGATATAGAAGATAGAAGCTTGCTTGTCAGAGTATTTGATTGGACATTGAGGAATTTCCCAATTTGTCTAAGGAAATAGGAGGTCTATTATGGGTCGGACTAAATCAATTGACATGTGGGTGGGCCTTTACTTGGTCAAAAGACCAAAAGAAGCCATGTTAGATGCACAAAACAAATGGGGCCCTTATCATTGTTCCAAAACGTGTAGGTCCCAGGTGGAAGGATATCTAGCTTCACCTTTTGTAATGGGGCCGATCCTTTGACAAACTTCTCATGGTAAGGAGGCCATCGACAGAGGATCTTTTCCTTTTGACCATGAACTCCTTAGGAAGTGCCAAGATATGAGGAAAGAGATCAATCCATGAAAGGAAGTAAGCCCAAAGCTTTGCAAAAAGCTTTGTACTTCTCACAAGGTATAGCCTTTGTGAAAAGATCTTCAATGTTATCTCAAATATTAAGGCATTTGGATTGCCTTTCATCATCAATCAAAGAATAGAAGAAAAACTCTGATATGAATGTGGAAGTCCGTTCAGAATAGTCTGCACAAATGAACTGTCTGGCAAGACCATCTACAAAAATCAACTCCTCCTTCAAATCTTTGATCTTTGTCAAAAAACTATCCATGGAATCTCCTTCATTCATGTGCTCATTCTCCAAGTGTTTTTGGAGGTAAGCAACACAAGCCTCATTCCTTGCCTGGTATAAGGTGCTAAGTGTATCCCAAGCATCCTTTGCTATTTTGCAGGAGCAAATGTGAGGAATAATGGCACGTTTGATAGACACGGTTATCAGTGCATTTGCCTAAGCATCTCTGATATCCCAACAAAGTTTCTGTACAATAGGTGTAGTAGGAACCACAACACGAACAGGGACCTAAAGAACATCATCTTCATTCCCATCCGCATCACCTTCAATAACTATATTTGTGGGTGTAGTAAGACATTTTTCAACACTGTGCACAATATTCCATAGTCCTTTTGCGACCAATACGTGATGCATCATATTTTCCCATAATGGGTAATCGATACCATCCAACGTATCCTAAACAACCAACATATTAAATATATCATTGCTTTCAGCCATGGCCACCGACTAAAATACCCTGATGCAAAAAATGATTGTGTCTCAAAAAGTTGAACAGAATTACTCTATCAACTTCGGCTAAACCTGTAGCAGAGTTTGAGGAGCTTACACGAGCAAACTAAAAATTGTATATATGTTTGGCACACAAAGACAAAATTGCCTACACAAGCACTATGATAGTGCATTCGGAGGCTGAAACGAGTTGAGATTGCGATTTCGACACTAGTAAGCGATAGACACGATTATCAGTGCATTTGCCTAAGCATCTCTGATATCCCAACAAAGTTTCTGTACAATAGGTGTAGTAGGAACCACAACACGAACAGGGACCTAAAGAACATCATCTTCATTCCCATCCGCATCACCTTCAATAACTATATTTGTGGGTGTAGTAAGACATTTTTCAACACTGTGCACAATATTCCATAGTCCTTTTGCGACCAATACGTGATGCATCATATTTTCCCATAATGGGTAATCGATACCATCCAACGTATCCTGAACAACCAACATATTAAATATATCATTGCTTTCAGCCATGGCCACCGACTAAAATACCCTGATGCAAAAAATGATTGTGTCTCAAAAAGTTGAACAGAATTACTCTATCAACTTCGGCTAAACCTGTAGCAGAGTTTGAGGAGCTTACACGAGCAAACTAAAAATTGTATATATGTTTGGCACAAAAAGACAAAATTGCCTACACAAGCACTATGATAGTGCATTCGGAGGCTGAAACGAGTTGAGATTGCGATTTCGACACTAGTAAGCGAAGTAGTTTTGAACTCCTAACCTCCTTGAGTATGCTCACCAATTTTCATGGGATTATGAGACTATGAATAGAGGGGCATCGATGACGCCCTAGATGAAATGACAACCTACTCTGATACCATTTCGATTTTGAGGTCTACGGAAGCACAAGAACAACAATGGAAGAAGAAGAAGCTTGGGGCATAACACACAATACTGAATGTATTACCAAGCAAATGTACAAAGATAAGTGACCCATTAGGGTTATAGGTGTATATACATGCCAAGGAAAAAAACCTCCTAAAGAGGGAAAAAAGTGCCCTAGTAGTCCTAGTGTATTCACACACATAACTACTAAAATATATCAACAACATTTACCAATCTAGACAGGGGTTCTTGGAATGGTCAGGGGTCTATAATATAGAGGCCCTTTATGTATTTTCCCAATCATTTATTAATTTCTAACTATTACCATAGATTCAACTACTACTTCCAGTGTAAAACAACTCCTTAACAATCACCGTAATCACATGCGCATAACTTCTACTACGCATTTAGTATTACTGTTATAATCGCTCTTCATTCACCACAAAATTAAATGTTATTGCAGTACTTTATTCATTCAATACTAAACCTTTTCCAACACAGATGGCACCACAGTTTGAATAATCTGTGACAGAATCAACTCCAGCCAATTTCCCAGACAAGTCAGTCCGGCGATGCGTCTGTCATCTCTTCCCCACATTGCTTATATTAACCAGAAAAACATTACAGCGTTTTGCACGACACCCTTTCAGTGTGCGATGTTTTCCTAATTACAATTAATCTTCTAAATAATATTTCATCGGCCTGACACTGGCACGCATGATGGACTCAAAACCTAGCACGGTAATTACAAAAGTTAAGGATCATCGATGATTCCTTGAATATGCATGGTTCTAGCTAACTTAAAAGTACGGGAGATTTTCTGCTTGAGGGATTCTAGCATTTCTTGCAAAATTTGGGGTTCGACCAAGTGTGCATCAGTCCGCATAGAGCTGGAAGCAATCGCTTGAGAGAGTAATATGTCGGCTTGATTCTGCAAAAAAGCTTCTTGGAGATAAACATCATTAGTGAGCGCAGCATCGTGTCGTAACTTCATTTCCAAAATCTCTGCATCGATGCGGGATAACCACTCTTTCTGGATACCAAGTTGTTTCTACCGTCTTTCAAGCTCTTGTGACTGATACTGCATTGTTTTGAAAAAATCGTGCCTTTCTTTCTGGATGGCTTCAACCTCCTTCTTCAACGTAAGATTTCGGCCTATTTCCTCTTTCAGGGAGCGGCTTTTCTGGAAGAGTTCTTCTGTGACTTTCTTTAATTCCGTTTTTGCTTGTAATGCTTGCTCAACCATCTCTTGACCCTTCTGCTCGACCGTAACGAATTGAAGTTGCGTGGTTTCTAGCAGATCACCCAAGGCCTTTAGTGCATCCTCCTTATCAGTCATTGTCTGAGTCAATTGTTTGATCTCATCATTGCGAGCTGTAATGATGGCATCCTTCTCGGTCAACTATCCTTGGAGAATTTGGAGCTGTTCCTGTAATGAGCTTGCATCTGCTTTCGCTGCTAACACCTCTTCCTGGAGTGGTGCCATGTCCGCTTCAAGGAGATCAACCTTGGATTGATACTCCATTCGTAGGGATTGATGGGTGACTTGTAGGTGGTGAGGGAGATGGTTGGAAAGGTTGTTCGGAATGATGGATGGACACTTCAAGATGATGAGTAGGTACTGCCAAATCCTGCTTTGTACCAGCCGTTTGATGCTTCAGAGTTGATAAGTAGACCTTCTTAGCTTTCCAATGACACCATAAAATAGCCTATGTACTTTGGAAATGATGTATGAAAAGATAGAATCAAAACAGATAACTTTGAACTTCAAGCCTTCAAGAAAACCTTCTATTTTTTATAATACACCTGCTGTATCTTTTGCTCAGTATGACCAACACAATAGGAATTGGAAAAAATCCTTTTAGGTCATACCCATATCTGATAGGTTTTTTGCTCTCCCTTTGTGATCTTCTGATTGATTGATTCGAAGATTCAGGTATATCTTCAACTTCTTCATCTTGAGTTTGCCTTTGGACTTCCATGCCTTGAATTCTTCAAGATTGATAATGTCTTCATCATCTGAATTGGTGTCTTCATTCTGAGTAGGTTCCTCCTTAGTAAGACTTGGAAACTCCTCCTCCAAGTCATACGGTAGTTTAAACTTCCTGCATTCATTCTCATACCAAGAATCATTTTCATCAAAGACAACATCTCCACTAACCATGAATCCCTTATTTGAAGGGTTGTAGAACCTGTACCCTTTCTGATTTAGATCATATCCAATAAAAATACACTTCTAAGCCTTAGGGTCTAGCTTACCTCTTATCTGAGAAGGAATGTGTACATATGCTACACATCCAAATATCCTGCAATGATCAAGTGAGGGTCTCTTACCATGCCATGCTTCATAAGGGGTCATCCCATCAAGGGACTTAGATGGTAACCTGTTTATGAGGTAAGTGGCAATAGATACACTCTCTGCCCATAAGTAGTTAGGTAATTTATTTTCATTCAACATAGACTTAGCTGTTTCAACAATTAGTCTATTTCTTCTTTCTGCTACCCCATTCTGTTTAGGAGTATACCTTGTGGTGATTTCCCTCTTGATTCCTCTGTCCTTCAAGAATGCTTCAAACTCATTGGAGAAGTACTCACCTCCTCCATCTGACCTTAGCCTCTTTAGGTTCTTTCCTGTTTGATTCTCAACAAGTGCAAGATACTTTTTAAAACAAATGAACACTTCATCTTTGTGCTTCATAAAGTACAATGCAGTCCACCTGTTATAATCATCAATAAAAGATACATAGTACCTTGAACCTGAGATTGAAGGGTCTTTGCTTGGTCCCCATACATCTGTATGGACAAGTTGTAGGTAGTCGTCATGCATGTAGCCTTTCCTTGAGAATGGTAACCTATGAGACTTTCCAAACTGACAAGCACCACACTTGTAGATCATATGTTGCTTGGATACATTAGGTATCCCAAGCACACATTGATCCCTACATATTTGTTTCAAGGTTCTTTCTCCTACATGCCCTAATCTTTTATGCCAAATCTCAAGCTCTGAAAGTGTTTGATCTTTATAATTGTAGAGTGCAATATTCTTTGTGTCCTCTAGCTCAAAGGTGAAAAGTCTACCTGATTTTTCTCCTTTAGCAATTCTCTGGAACCCATGTCTTGGATCTTCCACAAATGCTCCAAATTGGTTGAATCTGACCTCCAAGCCTTTTTCCACAATCTGTCCAACACTCATCAAGTTTTTTGTAATGGTTGGTACATATAGTACCCTACTCAACAAGTTCTGATTTCCATCACAAGTCTTAACATTTCCAACTTTAACTACTAAGTGCTTGGTGTCATCACCTGTTTGTACTTGATGCTTACCTCTTGGTTCTTCAAGGTCAGAGAGTAGAGCTACATTGCCAGCCACATGATTTGAGCATCCTGAGTCAATGTAGAAGAGATGGTCATCGTTTGTACCTGGTTTTGAAGTCATATTCATGATCAGAAGAGAATCATCTTGCTCTTCTGTATAATTGTTGTAATCCTTTCTGGATTTGAATCCTCCTTGGTAGTTTCCATTGTAGTTGTTGTTGTAGTTGTTGTTGTACCCTTGATGATGGTTGAATCTGCCTCTTGACTGTGAGTATCCACCTCTTTGATATCCTCTTCCTCTCTGATTCTTGTAATTCCTAAAACACTCATCTGTAGTATGATTTGATAAACCACAAATGTTGCATGGTGAGGAGTTATAAGATCTCCCCCTACCTTGCTTACCTCCTCTGCCCCTTCCTCTTGATGATCTACCTCTCCCTGCATAGTTGGCTTGGGAAGTAGTGCCTTCATCCTTTATCTTCTTGTTTTTGCCTTTATCTTTAGACTTACTTTTATCAGTGTATATGGAAGAAGAGCTATTACCTTTGGATGAGTCTCCATTCTTTTTGGGCTTGGCTTCATGAGTGAACAATTGCCCCATGAGAGTGGTAAGATCTGGAATTTTCATGTCCATGTATAGGTCCATGGCAGTGGTGAAGCTTTCCCATTTGTCATCAGCTTTAATCCCATTGATCACATGCCTTACTATCTTCTCTTCTTCAATCTCTTATCCTATGCTTGCTAACTGATCTGCTACATCTTTAATCTTAGTCACATACTCTGAAATAGCATACTTAGGTTGCTTCCTTAATGTGGTGAATTCAATCCACAATTGATTTTTTCTGGCCCTTGTGTTGGAAGAGAAATAGGATGACAAGGTTTCCCAAGTTTCTTGGGAAGTCTTACAGTTTCTAATATGTGGCAAAAGAAAATCAGAGATGGAGTTGAGTAAGTAAGACCTTGCTAATGCATCCTTGGCACACCATGTGTTGAGCTTCTCATGTTCTTCCTTTGTTGGTAGTCCTCTGGTTTTGAATGAGGGCAATTCCTCATCTCCTGAGTATCCATAAAGACTCCTTCCTTGTAGGTATGTCTTCATCCTTAGAGACCATGCTTGATAGATTTGGTTCCTAAACCAAATAGTCAGAAGATCATTGGATGTAAATGGGTCTACAAGACAAAGAGGTTTGCAGATGGAAGTGTGATGGATGGATACTTCAAGATGATGAGTAGGTACTACCAAATCTTGCTTTGTACCAACCCTTTAATGCTTCAAAGTTGATAACTAGACCTTCTTAGCTTTCCAATGACACCATAAAATGGCCTATGTACTTTGGAAATGATGTATGAAAAGATAGAATCAAAACAGACAACTTTGAACTTCAAGCCTTCTAGAAAACCTTCTATTTTTGACAATACACCTGTTGTATCTTTTGCTCAATATGACCAGCACAATAGGAATTGGAAAAATTACTTTTAGGGGTATCTAATTAGATTATAAAGCTATCTATTACAAGTAGAATCACTTAAAAATATTAATTGTGCTCAAAGAAATCAATTTAGCAAGTAAACCTTTACCCTCGATTTTTTAGGACTATTGCAGACTTCGACGAGTGATCACTTTGACGGACTTTTCTCTGAAATGGCTGAATAGAAATCCTTCAAATTTTGATAGCATGTAGAAAACTTTGATCTTGTTCCAAAAAGCTATATATCTTTGAATTTAGTGGAGAAATGAGTGAGATATGAGCTGCACAAGTTGACTGACTTATAGAGACTATCACAGAGAACTCAGAAATGAACAATGTAGATATATGTATTAATGAACAATGTTCTACAATGCCATAGGAATGAATATCATTGCCTAATGGTAGAGAAGGGTGTGGGCTATAGTGTAGGCCTCAAACATACTCATAAATGAGAACGAGGAGCTTGAGAGTGACTTGCATACCCGTGACTTTTTGATGATCACTTTTATAGTAGTTGAGTTCAAAGTTTGAATTTGAATTCAAACTTTTGGCTCTCTATAATCATGCTCCTACATCCTAGGAGATATTCTCTTAGTTGATTGATGCTTTACAACTAATAAATTCCACGACTCCCTTGGGTAGGTGGTTACAAAGATTCCAAGTCAAATATGACTTTTACAAAGGATAAAATGGTAATTAACCACTAGCATTGATTCCTATGCATCTTCACATGTGTATAAACTACAAGCCAAATGTGTAGGCTTGTGTATTGCACCAAAAAAGGTGAATAAGGCAATTACCTATCTGGGCTAATTGAGCCAATGAGTCAGGGATAATGGAGGTGGAGATTGGCCGAGAGGGATTAGCCGAAACTGTGGTAGAAGACAAAGGAGGCGAGTAATCGGGAGAGGAAGGGAGAGGATGGGCTGCTGAATGGCACGATGAAGGAGGAGGGCTAGGCGGCAAAGGCACCTTTGACGGAGAAATGGGAAGAGGTGGATTTTTGGGTGAAGATGGCAAGGCAAGAGTTGTTACCGTAATAGGCTGGATATCTGATTGCACAATCACTTCTTCGGTTTGCGCTTTCTCTGCAAGTTGCACAACCTCCGTGACAGTGTCAGGTGCTTTCTCTTGAGAGTGAGGCTGTGGTTGCACGACTGTATCATCGGGATGGACATCTTCCATTACAGTATCTGGAGCGGCTTGATCCTTAGGGGATGGTGGAGCAGAGAGGATCTATGTGGAAGAGGCGGTATCCTGCAACTGGACGGTTGAGGATGGCTGAACTTAGCTCTGGGAGGGACTCGCACCAAAATGTGATCTTATCTGTCTCCTCTTGTGTAGGTCCTCCTTTGGATCTTGGAATAGGCATAGCTTCATCACCTGCTACAATTCCATAAAGATTTCTACCTTGCAAATAGGCCTCCATTTTGATTTGCCAAGCCGCGTAGTTGTGTCGATCAAGATTTTCGATCATTGAGGGAAATCCTTCACCCATCTTGATCTAGCTCTGATACCACTGAAAGAACTTGGAGAAGCTTGTAGAAGGTAGAAAAGTGTGTTTCGAAGCGATGAAGTTTGGTCAAGCCAACCGGCACAAGACAAGCCCTCTGTCGTACACCTGAAACCGAGGCTAACAGTTGCCCCAATGGTATTGTAATAGATGCTTGTGATAGAATATTCCACATAGAGTCAAGATTCGACGTACCCGTTGTTACACTTATGTGTTCCTCGAGTAGCTTTGATGTGAACCTTTTCCCTATACATGGGCACTTTTTACTCTAGTGCTGGCTAGAGGTTTTTTCCCCATGTTACGACATACTTGATACCCTCATATGTGTTGGTACTTTGTACTTAGGGATATCATTCAACTCTTACTTGAGTTCAGTTCATCGTCAATAGAGAGAGCTATTCCAACCATCGTCTTCTCCGTGTCTCATGCTGCATTTGTGCTCTTTGTGTGTGCTTCTTGTGTGTCTCTCACACTTCTACACACACCCAACAGTGGTATCAGAGTAGGCTCAGTTCCTTCTCAAGTTTCGGTTTTTCGCGTCACGGCGCACATGCACTTTAACAGTGCAAATTGACTTCGGAGCATAGAACTGTGAATTTCAACAGCCAAGAAACATTTCCACCAGGTGCGCTGGGGTTTTACCCCCCATTTTGAAGCCATTCGTGTAGTCAGAATTGCCATCAGAGTGATGGTTTCTGAGCTGAAATTTTAGCATTCATTTCAGCTTTCATCGAAGTGAAGATTTTTTCACATTCTTGCTCTTTTGTGAAATGGCGGTCAGCAATGACTTGTTTGGCATGCTTCAAGCTGAAGATAAGATTGATGGGAACAACTATCTGATGTGGTCTTACATGATGAAGCATGTTCTTGTTGCTAAACAACTTTGGAACATAGTGGCAGATGTAGATCGAAGACCCGCAGGTTCTTCTACTTCACAGTCTACTGTCACAGATGGAGCTTCTTCTTCAAGTACAGTGGTTTCTCCTTCTCCACCTACACAGGAGCAGCTTCGATGGGATGGAAAAGATGCTCAAGCTCATGCTTTGATTGTGCTTTCAGTGAAGCATCATATAGTTCCACACATTCGGTCATGTTCTACATCGAGACATGCATGGGACACTCTTGCTTCTTTGTATGTCGTGCGTAATGAAGCACGTGTTGCATACTTGAGGAAGCAACTTGAGGATGTATGTATGGCTGAAAATGAGTCGGTGGATGTGTATGTGACCCGCATCAAGGACTTGAAAGAGCAATTGGAAAACATAGATGAGATTATTTCGGATGCATCACTCATTTCTACATTGTTGAAAAGATTATCGGAATCTTTTCAAAGCTTTGCTACTACACTCCGTTTGGTTGCAAAAGGAAATCCTAATATGTATGCAGTTGATGAGGTTGTGTCTCTTCTTTTGCAAGAAGAGCAATCTAGAGTGAATAGGAGTGGTTTGATTGAGGGAACACAAGCACTTGCTATCTCACAAAAGGGGAAAAGCAAGTATGGTTCAGCTTTGGGTTCATCAAAACCAAAGCCTCAAGCTTCCTCTTCCACTCATTCCTCTAATGATAGCGATTTGCAAAAGAAGAAGAGATGCAAATATTTCTGTAAGGTTGGTCATACTATTGATGAGTGTAGTTTGCCAAAGCTGGACTTCATGTACACTTTTGTTGATGATAAGTGTACGGTTCATGATTTCAACAATGGCGATGTTATCGTGATGTCCGGTACATTATGTGATGGTTTGTATCACATGGATACATACAAGAGGGCTGCCTCAAATGCCTTGGTTGCTCATACTTCTTCCATGGCTGAAATGGAGCTTTGGCATGCTTGTTTTGGTCACTTGAACTTCAATAGTTTGCTTTACTTGCAAAAGAAGGACATGGTTATTGGTTTGCCTACACTTGATTCCATTGAAAAGCATGGATGTGAAGGTTGCATTCTTGGAAAAGTGCATCGTGCTTCTTTTCCAAAAGATAGTCACACACACACTACAAGAAAATTGCATCTTGTTCATAGTGATGTATGTGGTCCTGTCAAGACTCCATCTTTTGGGAAGCATGTATATTTTGTTACCTTCATTGATGATGCTACTCGCCATATCTATTGATGAACACAATTATTGTGAGTTGGGATGTGGTATTTGCTGAAAATTCAGTTTTCCCTCTACTTGAATGCAAAAAACAGCCAACTGTTAGCTCACAAGATGTGTTCGATACACTCATGCCTTTATTCCAAAATGGTGCGCTTGACTATGACCATGTAGACAGCCAACTGAGGTTCAAAGGGCTAAAAAATTCCAGCCAAATAGGGCTGAAAATGTAGAGAATTTCCAGCCAAACATGGCTGAAAAATTTCAGCCAAAAATTATCAAAATTGCTGGAAATTTCCAAGCACATATGGTTGAACATTTGTGACAAAATATGGCTGAAAATGAGCATGAAATTCAGCCCACGCATGATGTAGATATTGAAAATGTTTTACATAATGAGCGCATGTCTATCAAGAGTGCACAAACTATGCCAAAGTGGCTACAACAAACTTTGCAAGACAGCAAATTGAGTGCACCTTTACTTGGTAGAACAAGATCAAGCTCTCACCATGCAACAAGTAATTTTGTGGATTATTCTCTTATTGCTACAACATGTAATGAAGAGCCACTTTCTTTTGAAGATGCATGTGATGATCCACAATGGATGAGTCCTATGCAATCAAAAATGGATTCCATACATAGGAATGGTACTTGGGAGTTATGTGAATTGCCAAAAGGAAAGAATGCCATTGGTACAAAGTGGGTTTATAAGATTAAGAGAAAATCTGATGGTAGCATTGATCGCTACAAAGCTAGATTGGTTGCCAAAGGATATGTGCAACAATATGGCATTGATTGTGAGGAAACATTTGCACCTACTTCACGTATGACTACCATTCGTACCGTGCTTGCATTGGCTACCCATCGAGGTTGGAAAGTGCATCAGTTGGACATAAAAACAACCTTCTTGAATGGTGATTTGCAAGAAGAGCTTTATGTGAAGCAACCTCCTGGATTTGCTATGAAAGGGAAAGAGCATATGGTTTGTCGCTTGCATAAAGCCTTGTATGGTCTCAATAAAGCTCCACGTGCATGGTATGACAAAATCCATAAGCACTTGATTGCTCTTGGCTTCACATGTAGTCCAATTGAAAGCACACTCTATGTACGCAAAAATGGGGCTGATCTTATAGTGCTTGTTCTTTATGTCGATGACATACTCTTGACTGGGTCATGTGATGCAAAACTTGACATTCTTATGGCTGATTTGCAGCATACTTTTGATGTCACTTATCTTGGTCTTTTGAGCTACTATCTTGGCATCCAGTTTGTATCCGTTGAGGGGGGAATTGTTATGCATCAAGCAAAGTATGTTGAAAAACTACTTCAGGGTTTTGACTTTGAGGATTGCAAGCCCGTTTCCACACCAATTGAGACAGGGTTCAGGTTTTTAGTTGAGGATTCTAGTGATGCATTTGACACTTCTCTTTATCAGCAAGCTGTGGGATGTCTTATATATGCATGCAACACAAGGCGGGATATACAGTGTGCAGTTTCCCAATTGAGTCAATTCATGCATAGCCCTGGCACTAAGCATTGGCAAGCAGTGAAACGTGTGTTTAGATATCTTTGAGGCACTTTGAGCTTAGGTCTCTTTTATGGCAGAGATATTCAACCATGCTTGCATGCTTTTACAGTTAGTGATTGGGCTGGTTGTTATGATACTCACGTGTCCACTAGTGGCAATCGCTTTTTCCTTGGAGACTCATGCATATCTTGGTTGAGTAAGAAGCAACCTACAGTGGCGACATCGAGTTGTGAAGCTGAGTACAGGGCAGTTTTCACAGCTACAGTGGAGTGTATATGGCTGAGATGCCTATCGATGGATCTTTGCATGGAGATTGATGCTGCTACGCATATTCTCACTAATAGTCAGAGTGCTTTGGCTATCGCACGAAACCCAGTGTTTCATGCACGGACCAAACATATTGAGGTGCATTATCACTATGTGAGAGAGCGCCTTCATGCAAGAGATATTGATTTGGTATATGTGCCTACACAAGATATTGTGGTAGACATATTCACCAAAGCTCTTCCACGGGAAAAGTTTGAAGCTTTTCGCAAAGCTTTAGGCTTATTACCTTGTGGGGGCTGATCTATCACTCCCTGTATGTGTTCACATCATTCACTCCAGGGGGTTTGTTACAATTATGTGTTCCTCGAGTAGCTTTGATGTGAACCTTTTCCCTATACATGGGCACTTTTTACTCTAGTGCTAGCTAGAGGTTTTTTTCCCCATGTTAACACATACTTGATACTCTCATATATGGTGGTACTTTGTACTTAAGGATATCATTCAGCTCTTACTTGAGTTCAGTTCATCGCCAATAGAGAGAGCTATTCCAACCATTGTCTTCTCTGTGTCTCTTGCTGCATTTGTGCTCCTTGTGTGTGCTTCTTGTGTGTGCTTCTTGTGTGTCTCTCACACTTCTACACACACCCAACACCCGTTATCGAATTCGGTGGACTCTCTGACCACATGTTCACCAGACTCGATTCTTCCAGTGGTAGATACGTTGCTATTTGCTGGACCATAGGTACTGGATCAGGAAAAACTATTGGTTCTTGCCTGGCCCACGTACTGGCTTTGGTGAAAACTCTCTGTTACTCTCGAGTACCAGGCTCAAAAATCTCAGCAGCTGGTTGTAATTTCTTGTCTGACCGTGTTTGAATTACTGCCGCTTGAGTATCCACTAATGAAATATATACCATGTTGACCATTGGATGTTGTCGTTCTTTTCTTCATTTATCATACTCGGCCACCTCCTTACAATATCTGCGGATATGTCCAATCTCACCACACAAATGGCATCTGGGTGGTGGCAGAGATGTACCTTCACCCGATTGATTGGAGTTCCACTGGGTCTGGCCGAAATTGTTTGCTCGCAGTCCCTTGTAAGTTTTAAAACTTTGGTAAGAAGAATTCCTCAATTGCAGTGGTACATAGTGAGTAGCCTGTTGTCCCTGCTCTTGTATTATAGCATTTACGATTGGCCTGGTATGTGCTTTAGCATTATATGGACACGTTTCGGTGGAGTGACTCGCCGTATTACAAATAGCACAGTACATTTGGTTTAGTGCACATGAAGAAGCAGTGTGTCTCGGGTTCTTACATTTTGTGCAATACACTTGTTTCAATGGATCCTCACTCGTGATTGGAACACTATAGCCTTATATGCCGGATCCGCTGAATAGCTGAGTACAACATAATTGATTTCAAAAGTTCTCACATGTGCATCCGGGTCATCACAGAGAAATCCTCCAAATTTCATTTTCGTAACTCCAGCGGGTACCGATCGTGGTGATATGGCCTCCTGTTGTTGTTTTTGTTGCTGCTACTGATGATGTTGCCATTGATGTTGCTATTGTGAACCACTCATGTTGTTTAAACTAAGAGGAAATGTTGTTGCCGAATGACTTGAACCAGTTAAACCTAATTGCTACTGTGTTGTCCCGTCATCTTGCACGTTCTCCGGTAATCGGATATTGTTATGTCATTCCCACATGCCTACACCCAACTTCCCTTCATCATAGTGGACTTCTAAAGTGAGCTTTTCACCAAAACTTTCATCCAACAATACGCTAGTTCCCTCAAAATCAGAACCCAAAGTAGAACTATCATCGAAATTCTGCAAACCGTCCTCGGAATTATCCGATGTACCATCAAAATTCCACAAGCTGCTATCAAAAATTTCCACAAGCTGCTATCGGAAATTTCCACACTGTCACCGAAACCATTGCTTACTTCACCAACCTTAATTTTTGCGGATGGGGTTGGTTGCACTTCTGGTATACCCTATAATCCTTGCACAAGAAAATGCTGAGGGGGTACCCCACTAGCCCAGATTTCTCGCTTTCCTTCCGATGATTGACCTTCACCACTACTACTCGGAGGTGTTCTCAATGTGCTAGGAACTTTCCAGGGATGTTGATCCCTTCTGTACTTTGGGTACGATTCTCGGGAACCTGTTACAGGCATATATCATCGGGTTCTTTCTCAAATTCTAGTCTACACGCCTACTGGCTACTCCATGCCCCATGGCTGGTGCCAGTGTTAATCTTTTATGGTTAATCTAAATTATTAACCAATCTAGATAGGGGTTCTTGGGATGGTCAGGGGTCTGTAATACAGAGGCCCTTTATGTATTTTCCCAATCACTAATTAACTTCTAACTATTACCACAGATTCAACTACTACTTCCAGCATAAAAAAACTTCTTAACAATCACCATAATCACATGCATAGAACTTCTACTACACATTTAGTATGACTGTTATAATCGCTCTTCATTCACCACACAATTAAATGTTAACGTAGTACTTTATTCATTCAATATTGAATCTTTACCAACACAGATGACACCATCGTTTGAATAATCTGTGACAAAATCAACTCTAGCCAATCGCCCAGACAAGACAGTTCGACAACACGTCTCTCATCTCTTCCCTGTTGGAGTTTATTGACCTCCAAAATATAGCTCGAAGTAGGTGGAACCCCCTAGGAACAAGTTGACCTTCTCGCAAACTCCATCATAGAAAACCAGTCATGCTTGCAGAGCTTACTGTTCTCTACTCGCTTAGAATTTTTTAAAACTGTTTTAACCACATATACTAGAGACCACGAGCTTTCCAATGAGCCAAAGAACACTCAATTTGGATAAATACACAAGGCGATATGACCTCTGCAAGTTTGAGGTTTAATGGAGACCTTCAGCAAGGGGTGAACCCGAGAATACACACTACTTGCAAAGAGTACTGCTCTCAGCTCACAAATCCAATGATTATGAAAATTGACAACATGAAAATAGACAGTACGAGCTTTCAAATGAGCTATCAAACATGTAATTTGGATATATAATGAGGGAGATACAAGCTCTGAAATCTCTGCATACAAAACTACAGCAGCATAGAAATACACATATGACTCTCTTGGACATCCCAAAAGATCACGACTTCTCTCCTCTTTTTATAGCATGGGGAACTAATCTAAAACCTTCCTAATACATCTAAATTCGTGGTAGACACTTGGATGGAGGTAGTACATGAATCAAGTGCTCAAATAAGCAAAGTATTGATGGACTTTGAGAACTAGCGACATCGACCTTCTACTAGGACACCACTGGAGCTCCCTTGTGACTCACTAATTTGACTCACCATGTTCTAGAACTCACATGGTATTTTGGCTTTATTTTATGAATAATATGAGCCTTCTTGAAGTATTTGAAGACTTCCCAAAGGTATTTACATATTTTGAAACTTTTACCATACATAAAACAAATGTTCACAACATTCTCCCCCTTAAGTTTCAAAGGGTATTTCCTTCATGCCAAGAATATAGTTGAATCTTTGAAGCTTTGGTCCATCCAAGGATTTGGTGAAGATATATGGAAGTTGATCCTTTGTTCCCACAAAAGAAACTTGTACTTCATTGTTTATGGCCTTCTCTCGAACATAATGATAGTGAACCTCTATATGCTTTGTTCTAGCATGAAAAATAGGATTTGAGGTCATATGAATGCTGCTGAAGTTATCCCCATATATCAGTGGTACATCAACCTGCACATTCAAGTCATGAAACAACTTTTTAAACCACATAACCTCAGTAGTAGCCAATGCTAAACCTCTATACTCAGCCTCTGTAGAAGATAAAGCAACTGTAGGCTGTTTCTTTGAACTCCATGTTAATGTCTTGTTTCCTGCTATTACCACATATCCACTTGTGGATCTTCTGTCATCTTTGCTTCCAACCCAATCTGCATCCACTAAAGACTTTAAGAGTTAGATTAGCATCATGACTATAAAATAATCCTTCATTCATGGTACCTTTCAAATATCTAAGCACTCTTTTCGCTGCATGCATATGAGGTACTCTAGGTTCATGCATAAACTGTGACAATACTCCCACTGCATAGCATATATCATGTCTAGTTTTTGTTGCATAAATCAAAGATCCTACCATGGATCTATATGCATTCACATCATACAACTCATCACCTTCCTTTGCACTCAACTTTACATTACATTCCATTGGAGTAGAAACAAATTTACATTCCTGCATACCAAACCTTTTCAACATATCACATATATACTTTCTTTGTATCAACCACATACCCTCATCGCCATACACAATTTCAATCCCAAGAAAGTATCTAAGCAAACCAAGATCTGAAATTTTAAATTCTTTTCCCAAATTACCTTTTATCTCTTCAATTGCTTTTGCATCATTCCCTGTAATCAACAAGTCATCCACATAAATGCATACATAGACACACATTTCATCTACATGTTTTACATAAAGTGAAGGATCAACATGACTCGCTGTGTATCCTTGCAGCATAAGTTACTTTACCAACCTTGCATTCCATGCCCTTGGTGCCTGTTTAAGACCATACAATGCCTTCTTTAACCTGCATACATGATTAGGACATTTTGCATCCACATAACCATCTGGTTGTGACATATACACTTCTTCATTTAACTCACCATTAAGAAAGGCATTCTTTATATCGAGTTGATATATATTACACCTTTTACTTGCAGCTAAAGCCAACAAAGTTCTCACCGTTGCCATGTTTGCTACTGGACTAAATGTTTCCTCATAGTCCAATCCTTGAGTTTGATTATATCCTTTTGCTACAAGTCTAGCCTTATATCTTGACACACTACCATCACTATTTCTTTTAATCTTAAAACCCCACTTGCAACCAATTACCTTTTGTTTTGGTGTCTTTGGAACTAAATTCCAAGTCTTGTTATCTTGTAGTGCTTCCATTTCTTCTCTCATTGCTTTCTCCCACTTTTCATCTCCTTTTGCCTCATCATAACATGTGGGTTCATTTTCCTGCTCAAATTTTATCATAAAAGCATAATGAGTATTCATGAAAGATTCATAAGTATACCTTTGAGGTTGCTTACTCACTCTTGAAGTTCTTCTTACCTCCAATGTACATGCTCTTCCTTTCTTATTAGGAACCTTTGATGATTCTCCATACTCACATACATCACTAATTTCCTCTCCTTCATCATTAACTTCAACAAGTTTGAGTTTACCTTTACTTTTAACACTTGGAGGTGACTCTTGCCTTAATATTCCATTGAAAGGTAGCTCTCTTTCTTCATCCAAACCACTTTTCTCATCACTTAAACTTCTTGTGGGCTGAGGTAAGCACTCACCTCCTTCACCTGTATCTTCTTCATCTCCATTTATGACCTGCAACTTTTCTTATCTACATACCATGAAAGTGATTCATCAAAATTTACATCTCTTGAAACAACCACCTTATTGGTATGAGGATTATAACATCTATATCCTCTTTGAGTATCTGCATAACCAATAAATATACACTTTTCTGATTTCACATCAAGTTTTGATCTCACTTCACTAGGTACATGTACATAACATACACAACCAAATACTTTCAAATGACTTACACTTGGTTTCCTTCCATGCCATACCTCATATGGTGTCAAATGACGAACTCCAGCAGTAGGTACTCTATTCATAATGTACACACTTGTGCTAACAGCTTCAGCCCAAAAAGAATTAGGCAAACACATATCATTTAGCATGCTTCTAGATGCTTCTACAATGATTCTGTTTCTTCTCTCTGCGACTCCATTTTGTTGTGGAGTATATCTGCATGTAACTTCTCTTTTGATACCTTCATCATACAAAAAATCAGTAAAAGCTTGAGATAAATACTCTCCCCCTCCATCGGATCTTAGCTTCTTAACATATCTTCCTATTTGCTTCTTGTTGAAGAATCACTCACGAATTTGACGTACAGACACACATAAAGACAAAAAGATAAAGAGAAGCGGAATCAAATATTCAGAAAATCAAAAGCCTTAATGAAGGGACAAATTCACGGCCGTTATGTACAGCGCAGAATCTTGCAGAATCAGAGTTTGATAGAGTTCGTTACACCAAATCAAACTGTATATAAAGAGAGAACGTGCATAAGAATGAGAGAGAGGGAAGTGCGAGCTAGAACGTGCGTGAGAAGAGCGCGCAGTTTAAAAAGAGCGCATATAGAGGTCAAAAAGAGAGAGAGAGAGAGAGAGAGAGAGAGAGAGAGAGAGAGAGAAGTTCTCAGAAGACGCCAGAGATCGCGTATGTACAGATGAATAACAAAAACTTGAAATGTCAGGTATTCATCTAAGAGAGATGGTAAAGAGAAACTACTCAGTGTAGGAGAGTTTCCATAGCTTGAGCAAGAAGAGGCCAAGCTAGTTTTGTACACATCTTCTCTAATAGAAAACACATGTTCATGTGGAAGTTTGCGCGCACTGTTCGTATGTGAAGAACTCTGAATATTTTCGTGTTATGGTAGAAAGTTCGTTAACAGTTACAGTTCGTTCAATAAACGTGTCCCCCGGTACTCTCTCAATAAACGAATGTTTCCGTACGGTGTCAGTCTGGTGACAGTCCAGTGAAGTTCCGGTTGAATTTCAGTAAATTCAAAACGCAGTCTTATACGTTTGAGTGGCAGTGACCTTGCTAAGCTACTGTTGATTATGGAGGTGTTCTAATATCGCTCTAGCTTAGCATCTTTTTCGGTGGCACGACGATCTTTCGCAAGCCTGACAAGGTTCAAGTCTTGCCGTGACGGCCATCAATAAGTGGTCTCAGAGTCGTGAGATCCCCAACAATTGGTATCAGAGACACCATACTGAAATTGGTATCGCAGAGCCGGTTAACCACAACAAGTGGAAGCAGAACGAGAAAGATTCTGAAGAACAGAAAGATTCTCAAAAGTTCACCGGAAGTAACAGAAACAAGAAGATCATGGCAGATCATGTCCAAATTGATAAATTGGACAGAGATAATTATCCCGCATGGGTAATGCGCATGGAAGCCTTACTTATGAGTAAGGACTTAATGATGTATGTGACCGGAGAAGAAAAGAAGTCGACTTTCGAAGATGATAGTCAACCGAAAAAAGAAGAATTAGAAGCCTTGAAGCTGTGGCAGAAGAAAGATGCAACGGCAAGAGCTTACATTTATAACACCGTTTCAGACCATTTACTACTGCACATTAGAGGCCTGGAGAAAGCTGAGGACATATGGAGTGCATTGGAAGATCATTTCCAAAATACTACGAAAGCTAGGAAGGCTAGCTTATGGTCCGAATTCACAACGTTCAAAAAGAATTCGAGTCAAAGCATTAGTGACTATGTTACTAAGATGAAGGATCTAGCAGATAGTCTTGGATCCATAAATGAAGATGTCGAAGATCACAGATTGATAGCGCAACTGCTAACAGGTTTGAGAGGAGATGAAAGGTGGAAACCTTTCGTACTCTCAACTAAACTTTCTTTAAATCATTTTGTACCAGATTTAAATCAGTTGCTTGGTTTGATGCTCACATATGAGCAAGACCTGAAAGGAGATGCAGATAAAGGACAAAGTTCTGCAATGTACATGAAGAACAAGAAGAAAGCAGACAAAGGTAAGTCAAAAGATGAAGAAGAGTCGAGTTCTCAGGCTTATTATGCAAGAGGTAAAGGCACCGGCAGAGGAAGAGCAAGAGGCTTTGGAAGAGGAAGAAGTAGCCAAAATAACAACAAGAAGGCTTGCTGGATTTGTGGTCTAAGTAATCATTTGGCTCATGATTGCTGGCACAATTCCCAAGGATCAAATCAAAATCAAAACAGTAACAACAGAGGTAGAAGTGGAAGATATCAGAATAACTTTCAAAGAGGTAGACAAAATCAAAGAGGAGGCTATGGTAGAGGTGGAGCAAGAAGTAGGGGACAGAATCAATCCTACAACACCACCTACAACAACTATGCAAATGACACACAGAATGAAAGTCATACATCATTGATGATGAACTCAATTAGCACATCAGATAACGAAGACCTAAAGGTATTTTACATTGATTCTAGATGTTCTAATCACTTGTCAGGAAATATAGAACTAATGTCAGAATTGGAAAAAGGTAGTTCTAGTCATATTGTTCAAACAGGTGACAATACGAGGCATAGTGTACATTCAATTGGAAAAGTGGTGTAAGAGTGGAGCAGATTTGCTAACCAATGTCTTGTATGTTCTGAAAATATCAAAAAATTTGATCAGCGTAGGACAGATAGTTGAGAAAGGTTTTCAGGTCAGATTTACAAATGAAGGAGTATTTGTAGAAGATCCCGAGAATGGATATAATCAGATTGTCTCTGGTAAGAAAGAAGGCAGACTCTTTACTTTAAGAGTACAAGGGAACATCGGCCAAGCGTTGCTCACACATGGTGAAAAGGTGATTACAGAACTTGATCTCTAGCATAAGAGATTAGGCCATTTCAATGAAAAAGGAATAAAAGCTATGATTTTAGGTCATTTCAATGAAAAAGGAATAAAAGCTATGATTTCAAATCAGTCAGTACTGGGATTACTGAATGTACAGAACCAACATATGATTCACAAGTGCGAAGCATGTCAAATGGGAAAAGCCCACAGGTTACCTTTCCAAAAGAAAGGATTCAAACATGATGGAGTACTTGAACTCATTCATACAGATGTATGGGGTCCAACAAAAGAAGGATCAATCAGCGGATCGAGGTATTATGTTCTATTCATTGATGATGCTACAAGATGGACAACTCTTTATGTTTTAAAAGAGAAATCAGAAGTGTTTGGAGCTTTCAAGCATTTTCATGCATATGCTGAAAGACTCACAGAACGAAAGCTGAAGAGACTGAGGTCTGATGGAGGGGGAGAATACTTCTCCCGAGAGTTCAATGATTATCTTTGGAATGCAGGTATTAAGAGAGAAATAACATGCAGGTATACACCACAACAAAATGAAGGAACCAAACTCTAGTTGAGTTCGCACGAGCTATGCTAAAAGAAAAAGATTGTCCAAACTATCTTTGGGCTGAAGCCGTAAATACAGCTACATACTTGGTAAACAGATTACCGTGTACAACTTTAGATGGAATGACCCCTTATGAAGCTTGGTGGGGAAAGAAGCCAACACTTGATCATTGCAAAGTGTTCGGATCAGTAGCTTATGCTTATGTACCATCACAACTCAGACATAAGCTCGAACCAAAAGCAGAGAAATATGTGTTCGTCGGATATGATGAAAAACAGATGGGCTACAGGTTATGGAGTCCTCTAACAAAACAGTTTACTGTTTCCAGAGATGTTACATTTGATGAACAGAAAAGCTGGTATACAGATCAAAGTCATACAATGGAAGAATTTGAAGAAGAAGTAAGAAGGAAAGAGAAAGGGAAATCAATTGTACATGTGAATAGAGATGAAGACTATATGTAGGCAAGTACGTCCAGGATCGGATAAGGTATGAGAAATGGAGATGAACAGGGATTTGATGAAGATGTGTATTCAGATACACATGAAGAGTTTGAACCAAGAAGGTCAAGCAGGACTAGAAGACAACCAGAAAGGTATTCCTATGATACCTCATATATAACTCAGAAAAATTATGCATATATGGTCAAAGATGATGAAGAACCTCAGAACTAAGATGAAGCTAAAGGCAAGAAGCAATGGAAAGAAGCAATGGAAGCGCACTGGAAGAGAACAAGACATGGGAACTTGTTTCGAAACCAAATGGTAAGAAAGTAATCGGAAATAAATGGGTTTTCAAAGTTAAGAAACTTGCAGATGGAAGGATAGCCAGATACAAAGCTAGACTAGTTATCAAGGGCTATGCTCAGACGCATGGCATAGATTACGATGAGACGTTTAGTCCGGTGGCAAAGATGTCAGCCATAAGGATAGTGATTGCTATAGCAGCATCAAAGGATGGAAGCTAAGTCAGCTAGATATAAAGAACGCATTTCTGAATGGATACATATCAGATGAAGTCTACATGGAACAACCGGAAGGTTTTGTAAGTTCCAGATACCCAAACTTTGTTTGCAGATTAAGGAAAGCACTTTACGGACTGAAGCAAGCTCCAAGAGCTTGGAATTACAGGCTTGTAAAATATCTCAATGAACTTGGATACCAAAGTTCGAAAGCAGATGCAAGTCTACTCATTAAGAGAACAGAAGAAGGTATGATCTACATTTGCATTTATGTAGACGACATTATAATCATAGGTACTTCAGATGAAGGAATTAAAGAAGTAAAGAGATTACTCGAAAAGGAGTTTCAGATCAGTGACCTAGGAAAGTTGTCATACTTTCTAGGAATGGAAATCACATACACAGATCATGGTGTATATGTTACACAAGAAAGGTATCTCCTAAACTTACTGAAGAAGTTTAATATGGAGAATTGCAGAGAAGCTTCAACACCGCTTGAAGTAAATTATAAACTCAGCAAATATAGTGGTGCAGAGTTTAAAGATATGAGGAAGTATCAGTCGTTAGTGGGAAGCTTAATCTACGCTACACTAACACGACCGGATCTTAGCTATGCAGTGGGAGTTCTCTCACAGTTCATGCATTGTCCGAAGGATCAACATTGGGTTGCAGGACAGAGAGTTCTTAGATATATCAAAAGAACTATAAAAGAAGGATTATATTATCCTTTTACGTCAGATATACAGCTGAGAGCATTCAGTGACTTAGACTGGGCAGGAAGTCAAGATGACAGAAGATCAACACATGGGTATATGATATACCTAGGAGATAAGCTAGTAAGCTGGTGTTCGAAGAAACAACACACAGTGGCTTTATCGTCAACAGAAGCAGAATATAAAGGACTTGTAGAAGCAGCTAAAGAAGTGATATGGATGCAGACCTTGTTCAAAAGCATGGGTATTGATCAAGGTATACCTATCATACATGGAGATAATATGAGCTCGCTGTATCTTGCAGCAAATCCAGTATTTCATGCAAGAACAAAGCACATAGAAATTTAGTATCATTTCCTGAGGGAAAAGGTAATGGAGAAGGAGATAGAAATTGTATACACTCCGACAAAAGATCAGATTGCAGATATTCTGACAAAGAGCTTGGATGGAACAAAGACAAGCAGATTCAAAGAAATGGCAGGAATAAAAGAAAGGAAAATATATGAAGACTGGAAGAGTCAAATTAGTGATTGAGGGGGAGCTGTTGAAGAATCACTCACGAATTTGACGTACAGACAGACATAAATACAAAAAGATAAAGAGAAGCGGAATCAAATATTCAGAAAATCAAAAGCCTTAATGAAGGGACAAATTCACGGCCGTTATGTACAGCGCAGAATCTTGCAGAATCAGAGTTTGATAGAGTTCGTTACACCGAATCAAACTGTATATAAAGAGAGAACATGCATAAGAATGAGAGAGAGGGAAGTGCAAGCTAGAACGTGCGTGAGAAGAGCGTGCAGTTTAAATAGAGCGCATATAGAGGTAAAAGAGAGAGAGAGAGAGAGAGAGAGAGAGAGAGAGAGAGAGAGAGAGAGAGAGAGAGAGAGAGAGAGAGAGAGAGAGAGAGAGAGAGAGAGAGAGAGAGAGAGAGAGAGAGAGAGAGAGAGAGAAGTTCTCAGAAGACGTCAGAGATCACGTATGTACAGATGAATAATAGAAACCTGAAATGTCAGGTATTCATTTGAGAGAGATGGTAAAGAGAAACTACTCAGTGTAGGAGAGTTTCCATAGCTTGAGCAAGAAGAGGCCAAGCTAGTTTTGTACACATCTTCTCTAATAGAAAACACATGTTCATGTGGAAGTTTGTGCGCACTGCTCGTATGTAAAGAACTCTGAGTATTTTTGTGTTACGGTAGAAAGTTTGTTAACAATTACAGTTCATTCAGTAAACATGTCCCCCGGTACTCTCTCAGTAAAGGAACGTTTCGGTCAATTACAGTTATCTCAGTAAACACATTTTCGGTCAGTTATAGTTGTCTCAGAAAACGTGTTTTCCGATAGAACAACGAAGTATATCTCGCAGAATAAATTAAGGTTTTGTATGAGAGATAGCTTATCTTATAGCTAGACATCTCTACTATTAGTTTGTCAAGGATTTCGGTGAAATGGATATGTACACACAGTACAAAGTCTAACCAGAAAGAGACATTCTGAACCGGAGAAGTTTTTTCTTAAACTTCAGAAAGTGTTCACTTAGTGAAGGAAGTTCACGCATCACTTCCTTACTTTTTGTATACTCACTTGAAGTAATTACAAACAGAATAGGAGTTGATTCCTGTAAGATTCTGGTATAATTACGGTGTCAGTCTGGTGACAGTCCGGTGAAGTTCCAGTTGAATTTCAGTAAATTCAAAATGCAGTCTTATATGTTTGAGTGGCAGTGACCTTGCTAAGCTACTGTTGATTATGGAGGTGTTCTAATATCGCTATAGCTTAGCATCTTTTTCGGTGGGCGATTTTCGCAGGCCTGACAAGGTTCAAGTCTTTGTCGTGACGGCCATCAATAAGTGGTCTCAGAGTCATGAGACATCGAAGGGAATTCAAGGCAAGAGTGAGTGCAGGCTTGGGAACACACTTCCTGGGCTTACAAGGGCAAGGGATAAGCCACTTGAGGTTGGATTATTCTCAACTCCCTCTGTCAATTCCTAGCTTAGGCTAAGTACGGATAGAGGTATTGATTGATTAGGGCAACGTTAAGCATTGTCAAGTCTAAGAACTCTAATCACTCAAGTGCAAGTATAAATAGATTACAATCGCAAAACACCCTAAGGGAAAAGAAATTCAAATCAAGCGATCAAACTCAAGTACGATAAAACCCAAGTGTTCCTCGTGACGAAGACTGATTGGACAAGAAGTGACATCCTAAGAAAATTAAAAAGAACGAGTGACTATTATAAAAGAACTCGGCAACGAGGTTGTATTGGGAAAATTAGGGTTATTCAATCAGGCATATGAACCTTAGATCAGGACGACATCTAGGGAGAGATAGAAAAAGCCTTAGGTCTTCAAAGGCTAGTGTCAATCACATAGCTAGGTCTTGGGCTCAGCAGTTGAGAACTTATCCGCACTACCCTAGCTCTCAAACTAGCAAATCAGAGATGTCTTATGGTATGGAGAGATCCACAGGAAGTTCAGGTGTGGCGTACTTAGAGAAACCCGAAGGCCCTTACAAAACCCAACTTGAATACATTAGGACCAACCGATTAGGTGCTCGCATCTATGAGAACGGCCTCAAAAGATCTGTTGTGCAAATTAAGAACTCTGATCAACCCCTTGGACTAGAACATCCAGTGGTCAAATTCGAAAATGCTGCATACCTATATAAGGAAGGAACAATGTACGCAGTCACCAACCAACCAGATAGAATATATGAATTTGGTAATGTGGTACTAGAGATAGACATAGGTGACATAGAGCAAGGGAACTTAGGAAGAGAGCCTAGAACTCCCCAAGGCAAATCATTCTTGACTAGAATCATCACTCCAGAATGGGTTCCCCAGGACAATAAGAGCATAGAACTGCTCTTGAACTGAGAGACTGACGAGGCCTTTTGGAGGTATAAGACTGACCAGTCTAATGAAGCAGGAATGCTCACAATCTACGAGTTTAAAGATCCTGATAGTCCAGGCAAAGTGACCTATCTAGACAATACTTCAGAGAGGATCTTTGTGGTCTCCGAACATGGTAGGCATGCCTACACTTGGAAGGGTGAATTTGTCTTCTCCCAACCAAGATCTAATGTTTCTTTTGGTCACCAGGGAGCTGGAACATCCCATGCTCATGGTGATCAAAGGGACAAGAGTAGAGATAGTCCAGAAGTGAGCTTTGTTAACCCACTATGAAGAGAAAGAACAAGAACAGAGACGGATAGAGTGGAAACTGAGAGACCTAGAGATCAAAGGAACCAAAGAAATACAGATGAATTCCCTCTGCCAAGGCCTAGAGAACACACGAGGACCTTGAGGCCTACACAATTAGTCAAGTCCATGAAGAACTGCTTCGATGGCACAGGAGACCCATACGATCATGTGGCAGAATTCACGCAAGTTTTTTGAGAGCTGAACAAGTTGAAGACTTGTTCACTCAATATAATGCCTTCAGCCTAACTCTCAAGAACACATCCCTTACATGGTTTCAACCGCTTCACCAAGGCTAGTTCAAGAACATAGGCCAACTTCTAGAGGCCTGCATCACATAATTTTCTAAGAGTGACATCAGACACAACACCTCTTCACTGAATCATAGATTCAAGAAGACACCTCAAGAGATCGTTAGACTTGCAGGAAGAAGGTTTAGGCAATACCTAGAGAGATGTCTTGTTCCTGACCAGCCAAACAAGTGGCTTTATTCCTAGATGGATTACTAAGTACCAAATTGAGATCCTATGTGTACTTGAAGGACCCTAGGACCATAGAAGAGTGTGTACGCATGTGCATCGACATCGAGGATAACCTAGGGGAGGAATTAGAGCTTTCAAAAATCTACAAAAATTCAGATAGCTCTACTAGCCTCAATTAAAATCCGTCCACATCTATTGAGGAGCTTGCAAAGAAGGTAGCTCATAAGTTAGGAGTCTCAAGCAAACAAATATCAAGGTTTTCCCCAGTGAAGAGATGTTATATTTGTGGAGGTGACCATATGCCGAATTTATGTTCCATTATGGCTCAACCCCAAGTGAATCCTAGTAGTCAATACTGCACCATAGAATGAAGATACACTAATCACACCATGCGAGATTGCCCATACAATAAGCAAACAGTTAGGCAAACTTATCCACAGCCATATCCTCAACAAGGAGGATACTAGAACCAGTACCCACCACAACAATATGGCAGACCACAACAACCTTATCAGCAACCTTACCGAAACCAACAAAGGCCTTAGCCTGTGTTAGCTCAGCAACCTCCAACCCCATCCAATGTGATTCCAGTGAAGTATGCAGTTGCAGAAGAGAATTTGAATAGAGCCATAGAGCTAGTAACACCATTGCTGTCATAAAGTGACCCTAGTGATCATAGTTTTGACTCTACTCACATTGATAGCCCACAAGCTTACTACATGCAGTCACCTGAGCATAATGAGTCATACTATTATGAAGACTCGAGTGAACCCAATTGGGAGCCAGAGTATGCAAATGTCATGTGCGCAAACCCTAATGCTAGACCTCAACGTAGGCAGGTAAGACCTGCATTTCCTAGAGGACCATGCTACCGATGTCAAGGAGATCACCTCATTCGTGATTGCCCTATGCCTGTACCTACACAACCCCAGTCAGTAATAATTCAGGGTTTTTGTCGCGATTGTGGGAAAGAGCATTTCTTACAAGGCTGTCCTAAAAACCCCACCAATATGCCAAAAATCACTCCTATCAACGTTATTGGGTTAGTGGTAGACTCTACAGGAAGTGTGACTTCCACTACCCCAGTACTAGAGCCCAAGCTTTGCAGCAAAACCAAGGCTTAGGCCAGGAAAAGAGTTCCGAGGTTAGTGAGACTGAGAGCATAACCAAGAAGAGGACCAGAGCTTGGAAGGATAGTCGAGAAAGAATGAAAAGGCAATGGGCAAAGAAGATGAGTGAACTCAAGGAAAGTCTAAGAGAAAGGAAATCCAAGATAATTGAACTCACATCTCACCCACCACACACAATTCTACCACCCCCTAGAGTAGGATCAGTCTTAGCAGATCCCACTCCTGAAGACCTAGACATGATGCTCAAGGCATATCAGGCCAGAATCCAAGAAGGGCCAAACGTAATGAATCATGAAAAGTGTTACCCTAGAGCGGAACTAGAGCTTGAACGAACTAAAATTTGTGCTAGGATGGTGGAATTGGCTCAAACCATGTTTGAAGCCAGTCACCTCTTTAACTTCTCTAGTTCAACCAAGACATAGTTGCACTTTGATGGATGGTTAGAAAGATTGGAGAGGCTAATTTCAAAATCTAAAAAGGACCCTGCATCTCAGAGTAAGGACAATGCAAGTGAAAGGATAAGCCTTCCTGCCCAGGAAGCTTATGTGCCTAACTCCAGAGAACCAGACACATCTTCTTCTATGAATCGGTACTCACCAAAATTCGTACGAGAGATTCAAGAAGAGAAATGGGCTAAAGAAAGTGAATTTCCTCCTCCCATTGAACTTGTAGATGATGTGCATGATCAATTTCCACACCCCACTGTGACGAGGATGGCTATGACATTTCAGTCTTCTCAATAGAGCCAATCATGTGTGATTCGATTATTGAAGAAGGTAAACCTAGTGCTGATGCATTTGAGGATGCAAGTGCCTCCGATCTAGATTCAATCATTATGGACCCACCTTTTGCATCAGATGAGGAATATTTTTATGAAGTAGAAGTTCAACCTCAGAGACATGAAGAGCTTACAAATGATCTGAGGTTAACCACACAAATGACCCCTAGGAATAAAGGAAAGAAAAGAAAGAAGAGAGAAGTCACACCAGAGGAGGAAGAATCTTTGTTTGAGGTCCTTGGAAACTTTAAGAAGTATGAGATAGAAGATAGGAGAGTCATGATAAGATTCCTAAATGTGAGGTACAATCACGAGAGGCCTATGATAACAAAGAAACCACCAAGAAAATAGTTGTAGCCATAGAAGAAGGAGAAGAAAGATGCACCTACATAGGACATGACCTGACAGAAGAAGAAGAGCAAGAGTTGATAGCTTTTCTAAGAGAATACAGAGATGTATTCGCTTGGAGCTACAAGGACTTGAAAGGTGTAGATCCTGACATATGCTCACACACAATTCCCATGACCTCAGATGCCAAACCTTCTAAAGAGAAGCCATACACATACAACGATAACTATGCTGCCAAAATCAAGGAAGAGATAGATAGATTGGTTGAAGCTGGATTCATCTATGAAATTAAGCACACAGAGTGGGTATCCCCCATTATAGTGGTGCCCAAGAAGAATGGAAAGTTACGTGTATGTATTAACTTGAAGAAGGTTAATGCAACCACTATTCGAGATAACTATCGGCTTTCGATTACCGAGCATTTACTAGAACGAGTAGCCGGAAAGGAAGTGTACAACTTCCTTGATGGATTCTTTGGCTGACGGTTTTTGCCATAGAGTGGGGCATATTTTCTTTTCGAGTAATGCCATTTGGGCTCACCAATGTGCCTGCTACCTTTCAGAGACTGATGTGTCATGTATTTAAAGAATTCCTGAGAAGAATTTAGAAGTCTATGTTGATGATCTTTGTGCTCATTCCAACATTAGATAGACACATATACCTGAACTCAGGCAAATCTTTGACAAATGTAGACAATATCAAGTCGGCCTGAACCCAGAAAATTGTGTTTTCATGGTCAGGCAAGGCAAGATTCTAGGACACATAGTGTCAAAGAACGGCATATCCATTGATGAAGAGAAAGTGAGAGCTATTGCAGAGTTACCTAGGCCAAAGAATTTCAAGGAGGTATAGGCTTTCATGGGGCATAGTGGCTATTATTGCCGATTCATTCATATGTATGCCGTCATTGCAAAGCCTCTGTATGCTCGGTTGACTAACTTTGAGTGGATGGATGAGTGTGAGAATTCTTTCAATGAGCTTAAACGACGATTATGTTCAACACCAATCTTGACCACACCAGATTGGAATAGACCCTTCCATGTTCATGTGGATGCATCCAACTATGCTATTGGATGTGTGCTAGCACAACCTACAAGTGAAGGTAACATCGATCTACCAATTGCTTATGCAAGTAGGAAATTGAATGCTGCAGAAAGGAATTACACCACTACTGAATGAGAAGGACTAGGCATGGTATACGCTATTAAAAAGTTTAGACATTATTTGCTTGCAAATAAGTTTAAATTTTTTACTGATCATCAAGCGCTACTATACTCAGTAAACAAGCCATGCAATACAAGTAGATTAGTAAGATGGTTTCTCTTACTAATGGAATATGACTTTGAGGTAGTGGTGAGGAAGGGCAAGTCTCACTTGAGAGTAGATCATCTCTTGAGGCTCACATCCGAAGAGGCCCCACAAGGAGTATCAGATGATCTTCCTAATGCTTACTTGTTTAATTTGGAAGTTGTACCGCAGTGGGCCAATACATTAGTGCCAGTACTGACATACGAACCCAAACACCCAGTAATGAACACTCAAGATAGGGAGGAAGTAAAAGCCCAAAAGTACCATATCATGGCAGGAAGTATGTACAAGCATACAGATCAAGGGATACTAGCTTGTTTTGTGGAAGATGATGATCACACTAAACGTTTGCAATTAGCACACATAGGTGCATTAGAGCAACACTAATCAAGGCAAAGAACTTTACAGACACTAAGGAGACTCGGAGTGCACTGGCCAACTATGGAAGCAGATGTCCATAAGTTGTGTAAGGAATGCCCAGTTTGTCGTATTAGACCACCTATGGAACACGCTACACTGTACCGTGTCTCTAATACTAGATTGGAGTGAACCATTGGTAACCTTCTTGAGGACGAAAATATTCCCTCAAGACATGACCCTGGCTAGGCAAAGAAGTTTAGAACATGAAGCCCTCGATTATGCACTCATTGGTGATAATCTATACAAGCATGGAAAAGACGGATATTTGAGACTGTGTCCATGAGACTGAATATCTTAAAATCTTGGAAACTGCTCACCAAGGTGTAGCAGGAGGACACTTTGGTCCAGACCGTGTGATTAAGGCAATCCTATTTGCAGGCTTGTGGTGGCCAACCCTTCACATGGATGCACATACTTATGTGAAGCGGTGTGATGTTTGTCAGCGAACTCAATATCCAATACGAAAAGATGAGATGCCTTTGAAACCTATGATGGGTGGACAAGCATTCTCTAAGTGGGGAATAGACTTTGTAGGTCCTATTAATGCTAAGGGTTCACATGCTGAATACATCATTGTGGCCATAGACTATCTAACCAAGGGGGTAGAAGTGAAAGCCACAACAAAGAACGATGCTCAAACGATGGCTAAATTTTTATTTGAGAACGTGTTCACTAGATATGGGCTACCTGTAGAGCTAGTAAGTGATAGAGGCACTCACTTCTTGAATGAAGTCATTGAAAATCTTCTCTCTAGGACACCTAGAGGGAAATCTGTACTGACAAGAGTACTAATCCCCGAGTGGATCCCTCAAGATAATAGAAGCATAGAGTTGTTTGTAAATAAGGAAACCAATGAAGCATTTTGGAGATACAGAATGGAACAACTTAGTGAGGTAGTCTCCATCATGATCTATGAATTCAAAGACCCACATACTCTTGGAAAGGTGGTATACTTGGACGAAACTTCAGGAAGAGTATTTGTAGTCCCAGACCATGCGAGAAATACCTACACATGGAGAGGTGATTTAGTATTCCCTCCATCCCGAACAAATGTAAACACGAGCCATCAAGGTGCTGGAACATCATCAGCCCATGGCATGCAAAGAGAGAAGAACAAAGAGAGACCAGAAGTAAGTTTCACTCATCCTATAGGGAGAGATAGAACAACCATGGATGCCGATAGAATGGAGAGACAAAGGGAACCTAGAATACCAGGTGGTAGAGATGATTTTCCTCTACCTAGACCACGTGAACACGCAAGAATGTTGATACCCACTCAATTAGTAAAGTCAATGACAAATTACTTTGACGGGACAGGAAATCCCTATAACCATGTTGCTGAATTTAAGCAAGTGCTACGAGCAGAGCAAGTAGAAGACATGTTCATGCAATATAACGCATTTGGACTAACGTTAAAGAATACAACTTTAACTTGGTTCCAACCATTGCAACAAAGGAAATTTAGAGATATCCATCACTTGTTAGAGTCATTCATCATAGAATTCTCTAAAAGTGGAATCAGGCATGATACGTCTTCATTGATTCATAGTTTCAAACAGATACCTCAGGAAATAGTCAGACTCGCAGGACGTAGGTTTATACAATATGTGGAGAGATGCCCAATGCAAGAGTTACCCTCACAGGCCAAGCAAGTGTCATTATTTTTAAATGGTCTCTTGAGCTCTAAACTACGCTCCTATGTATTCTTGAAGGAACCCAGAACGCTAGAGCAATGTGTAAGAATTTGTATAGACATTGAGGACAACCTTGGAGACCAGTTGGAACTCTCAAAGTTCTATAAGGACTCAGATTGTTCATCTCTAGCATCCTCAAAATTGTCTAGCTCGATAGAAGACCTAGCAGAAAAAGTGGCGCAGAAACTAGGAGTTTCTAGTAAACAAATGCCTAGGTTAACAACAAACAAGTGTTGTTACACCTGTGGTGGTGATCATATGGCAAATGTGTGTCCCAATGCAACACAATCGCAAGCCAACCCTAGTGGCCAATACCGTACAATTGAGAGACGGTACACGAATCACACAGCTCAAGACTACCCTTACAACAAACAAGCAATACAACAGAACTATCTGCAAGCATATGCGCAACCAGGCAGGTATCAAGGTCAATATAATGCTCAGCCTCATTACTATAGGCCTCCTTAAAACTACCCTTATCATGCTCAACAAAGACCACAACCTATTTCAGCTCAGTAGCCACCCCCACCAGCTAATGTCATCTCAGTCAAATACGCTGCTCCAGAAGAGAACCTAAATAGGGCTTTAGTGCCTTCTTCACCCTTGATCACGGAGAGTGACCCTAACTCAAACAGTTTTGACTCTACTCATGTAGATAGTCCACCTGCATATTACCCGGAGTCACCAGAACATGTGGAAACATATCAATACGATAGTCCACCACTGGAACCCAATTGGGAGCCCGACTATGCTAATGTGATGTATACAAACCCTAATCCGTGGCCCCAATTAAGACAACCAAGACCACAAGGCCCTAGAGGACCATGTTTTAGGTGCCAAGGAGATCATTTCATAAAGGATTGTCCACATCCTCCGATAACAGGACAATCATAATACTATAACATACAAGGTTTTTGTGCCGAGTGTGGTAAAGAGCATATCAACAAAGATTGTCCCAAGAACCTTGCTAATGCTTCAAATGTGACACCAATCAAGGTGATAGGTATTTTACATAATGCAGATGGATCCAACCCTACATACGTGCCTATCCAAGCCATAACAAGAGCCCAAGCGCTCTAACAGAATCAACAACTTAATCCTGAGAAAATAGCCGAAACTAGCGAAGTTGGAGAATCTAACAGTAAAAAGACAAAATCTTGGAAAGATTCTAGAGAAAGAATCAAGAGAAAATGGAGTAAAAAGATAACTGAGTTGGAAGGAAGGTTAAAGGAATCTAGAGCCAAGATCCTAGAATTGACTTCTCAAGAATCTAATCAAGAGAACCTAGCTCAGAGACCAGGATCAGTTCTAGCTGAACCCATACCAGAAAACCTAGATATGATGTTTCGTGCCTATCAGGCTAGAATAAAAGAAAGACCCCAAAGAGCTGAAATGAGTAAGAACTACCCTCAAGCAGACTTAGAAAGTCAGAGAACTAAACTTTGCATGAAGATGGTAGAACTATCACAAACAATGTTCGAAGCCTCTAGATATCTTAATTGGAATAACATGGCAAAACCTGAATTACATTTTCAAGGACTGATGGAGAGGTTAGAATATTTGAATGATAGCAAAGAGAAAAAGAATCAGCATAGGAACCCTATTGCCTTAGAGACACAAGAAAAGAATGCACCATCCCTGTCTCAAGTACCCAATACAGAGAGTGAAGACAATCTGTCTTCCATACATAAATATTCACACGAATTTCTAAGAGAAATCCAAGAAGAGAAGTGGAGAAAAGAACAAAACACCCATCCTCCTATCCAAGAAATAGATGACTTGCAGGAGCAATTTCCGCAAGACATTCCCTCTATTTACGATGATGTAGAGGAAGAGCAACCGAGTGATCACACAGGTTTTGAATCCAATTCTTTGCAAGAATTACCTCAGTTCACAGGACCTTGGGAAGCCAAGTCTATTAGCATGAGAGCACCCACAATACTAGTGAGGAATGAAGAATCAGTGATTCCTAGAAACACGGAAGTGATAAAGAACACTAAAGTGCAATGTCACCTCACTCTAGAGGAGTTGTTGAAGGTTAAACCAGAACTCTGGAAACATGTAGCACTAATGAAGAAGAATGTGAACCTAGCACTAATGCATTCGAGGATGCAAGTGACTTCGATCTAGAGTCAATCATTATGGATCCACCCTTTGCATCAGATGAAGAATACTTCTACGAAGTATAAGTTTACCCTCAGGGACACAAAGAAATTATGAATGATGTGAGGTTAACCACACAGGTGACTACCAAAATAGAAGGTAAGAAAAGAAAGAAGAAAGAAACCACGTCAGAAGAAGAAGAA